>VOQJ01021727.1:14288-27196 GCA_015052665.1 Apistogramma diplotaenia | reverse complement strand
TTTGTTTTTTTTTTTTTTTTTTTGCACAGCATCCCAATATTTTTGAATCTGTGTTTTAAAGAGAACAAATTGCCATCTTTTCTTTTGTGCTGGTGGAGTTGTAGACGTGCATCTGTCTGTCATTTGGTGAGCAAGTAACATGCAACTGCATTTTCAGAGCTATTGCCTGCTGCTGTTGAAAATGATACTTTGAAAGCGGTGATGAGCAAACAAAAGAAATGCAAGCAACGAGCGGAAACTCATGCTAACGCTAAGGGGGCTGGACATTTGTATTAGTGTGCTGCAGTGAGTCACTTCAATCAAGCCCTTACCGAGTGTCACTGTCATGCTAAGTAATTTTAAATAAAGGCCATGTACTTGCAAAGGAATATTTGAATACTAGGCTTACTTGTGTGAGGACAGTGTGTGCTTTCTTCTAATGCTTGTGCTATTTCCAAACATATCTGAAGTTTAACAAGATAAAAATTGCTGTAGTCTTCAGCTCTGTACAAACTGTTCAAACTAGGGAGGTTTAAATTCTCAAACATAATTCCGCATTTGTAAAATTGCTTTGCAAGTTAAGTACTGGGTTCATCCTATATGTGAAGCCCTGTTTAAAAAACAATTTAAGCCAATTTAATTAGCACTGATAATTGGATTTTCTTCATCTTCTGGGCAAATTAGTAAGCCCACGGAATGAAATCCTCAGTGATCGCCCCATCATTAAGAAGTTTCCCCATAACTTAATTACCACATGCATCATTTGTTACATCAGACGCAATTGGTTACCACGTACGCAATTTTGTGCTGCCCTAGCCCTGGAGCGCTGTGAGTAAGTAGGCTACAAGCTGAAACTTCTGAAAACAAAGTGGACCTCAAATAACCACTGAGAGCAGAGTGCATCTATGAAGAGATTAAAGCTGCAAAGAAATCACTGGCAGCTCATGAATGTGCAGTACTCAAGATAAACTATCTCGCAACACACGGGTCCGGCTGCTGGTTATTTGCCATCACCATAGTAACTCATGTATTGGTAATCTTTTTGGAATTCCCCTCAGTTCCTGCTCTCTTCGCACACTGACTGTGCACACACAGGCATATGCTGATGATTCAGAGAGGCAAGCTGTTCCTTTGGTAGAGGAGAGAATGTCAGGAAAAAAGGGGAATAAGAGACAGATCGAGTTGTGGTTTCCACTGCAAGTTATGAGTCACGAACACGAGGGAGTGACTCAAAAAAAAAAAGAGAGACTATTCTGGGATGGCTACTATAGCAACATAATAAGCAAGGGGGCAGGTACTTGCAGGGATGTTTCCATAGCAATGCCCTGTGTGTGTGTATGTGTGTGTGGATAAATATCACATGCCACAAAGCAGTTTGTTATGTAGTAAGGAACTCTGCCCAACTATTTGAGACAAAGTTTATAATGTTTTTGGAGATGATTAACCCCCCCTCCTCCCACTTCAGCCTGAACAATCTTTGTTTTTATCTGGACACAAGAATCAAATAAACAGGCTGATGCTCGGAACACCTTCCACACGTTTGGTCTTGCCGTCACCACCATGCTGAACACTCAGGTATATTTCCGCTGGCTAAGCATTGCACCACATTGCACCCTGAAAATGAAGCAACACCTCTGACACATCACTGGCACACGGCTTTGTGGATCTGATTAGTTTACTATAATCAGTCTCTTTCCCATCTCCAACAACTATTCACTACTAACTGTTTTCAACTATTCATCTCTTGCTCAACTTCCATCTATTGTGCTTGGAAACGGGGAGATACGGTCCCGAGCTGCGCATTCCAGTCATAGCTATAAATGTCGACACTCTCGTTCACATGGGCACAATGTAAACGACCAGCAAGTCAGTACATGAAGAAGCAGTGAATTAAGTGGGGGGGGGGGACTACCTGATTGCTTACAAAGTGCACCCAGGTCTAAACGGTCTCTTTCTAACAGAACATCTTGAACTGAAGTGAGACAGAGGTGGCACCGGTTTTTACTTCTGCAAAAAAAAAAATACATTTCTGGCAAAGTACGTTAGTGTTTCATGTGAAGATAGCCTAGGGCTATTTTAAACACTGAGCATTCAGTACACGCCCAAACCACAACTGTGCAGCTATTATGACTGAGTTCTGAATGTAATATTTCCTAATACACAGCGCTGTGACTTTGTCAGGTAATGCACCAACACTAAGGCTTATAAAAGAGAATACATCTTTTATTTATTTTTTTTATTGTTTTTCCAAAATCCAATAATTCTGCCTTTGGTAGCCATGGCAGTGCATTGTAGTTTTGCCTTACTTTGACAACATGCCCCACCTCCAGATTCTGGTAACATGAGCCAGGAGCAACTCTGGGGTTTCATGTCCAAAAGCGCAGGGGCTGTCTGTTTTCTCTCTGTACCTCTCCTGACTCGTGTCACGCACTTTCTTCTCTACTTTCACAGTGGCAACCTCTGTTGCAGGGCAACACAAACTCACCAACAAACAACGTATTAATAATCGCTTCTCTAATGACAATAACTGCATCAACCTGGGGATTTTACTTGCAGCGGATGCTTCTTGCTATCTGCTGCAGAGTGTTTGGTTTCTACTGTTTTCCCCCTCTGCCGCCTTCAAGTATTTCCCCGCAGCATACTCACCCATGACCTCCCTCATTCCATTCTAGTGCTGCGTTTTAGTGCTACAGAGGAATGCGCGACTCACACCCTTTGACTCCACTAAAGGGATAAAAAGACCCTAACACCAAACACATCTGAAGGCTGTTCTCATCTAACAGACTTTAATATAGAGCATCTAACTATGCATGTGTAGCTATCTGTGAAGTGTTGCATATCATTTACTTACTTTGCATTTCTTAAACTTCTTATTGGCCACCTCAAAAGCAGAGGACATGACATGAAGTCACCCTTGGGTGCTGACTAAGGATCCATCTTCTTGACCTCATTTGTATTGCTCAAATTTAGTGTGTCTAGGGAAACCCCATGAAAGACTAAGGGTGGGATTATGCGGTGGCTGAGTGCTGTTTCTATCCGCCCAGAGATGTCCCTCCGACTGTGACAAGAGTGATGTTGTCTTGTTTTGGCCGGCAGGCCTGTGACAACAAGCAGGGCTCTAAAAACGTCCAAATTCATGGAGTAAATAAGCATATTTAAAGCTTTTACAGCTAACTTTGAACAAAATCCTGCAGTCTAATCGTAATTCATAACATGCTCAACCCACATAACAGGAACTTCAGTGGTAGGCCTAATAGCATCTGCACTATATAAAACTGCTTTCATGAAAACTGTGTCAGATTTCTTCACCTTGCTGCTCCAAGCCCTCCACCGACTACCTCACCCTTTTCCAGATGTGCGTCTTGCACCACCAGATGCTCAGCACATGCATACCATGCCTAAAGCTCCTACTGGGAGCTGACAGCCACACAGGGATCTTGTGCGGTGAAACAATACATCTTCTCTCTGTGTTCCTCCCTTACAGCGCTCCTCGCTGCTGCAACTGCTTTTAAGACTCCCCACGCCTCGTCAAGCGAGCACGCAGAAGAAGAAGAAGAAAAAAAATGTCCAGAGAACGAGGATCAGCAGAGGAAGGAAAAAGCAGTGAGTGTGTGGCCAAGTGAGAAATAAAGACCAGAGGGAGGAAGGTTGGCAGGACTGGAAGAGAAAATGTTGCTGTTGGCATAAGACAGCTCATTGTTCTTGTGGCTTGCTTTAGTTTAGCTTTTTTAACTCGGAGGTTTCTAAATACTAAACAGGCCCAGCATATTGTGTGGACCTGATGCTGCCTCCATCGGGCAGGAAAACTCGCCTCAAAACAATTAAAACTGCACGTGTTCATTTCATCTGCGAATAGATTATCAAAGAGCTTTGGTAACACCACTCCTTCAGCAATCAAAGGGTTATCCTTCAGCACTGTTGTAACTGCTGCAGTGCTGCGGGTGAAGTCAAAGTTATTTGCTCAAGTTACAGCACTCTTGCGCCGTGATCCACAGGATGAGTGAGTCATGTGTTCAAGGACTTGGGCGCTTCGCTGTTGTGGGAACATTTCCATTTTCTTATTTCCATGAGACCACAGAACAAACTAAAATGGCTTCCCTGATTCAACACCATGGTGGAAGATGGTTGCGCCAAAATGATCTTGAATCACGCTTAGTAAGTAGGAAAGAATGACACATCTGACTCTCCCTGAGACGAGAGTCGTCTCTTGTGCATCTCCCGTGTGTGTGTGTGGATGAGTGTTTCAGAAAGCCCCCGCATCCACCCAAGAAGTTTTAAAGCTTTAACTTGTTCAGTGATCAAACCACAGTTCGCAGTACTAAATAAAACTGGTGAAACTGATATTCAAGAGGTGACATAAATCAATAATGCTCATCTAAATTCATCACACGGGCAGGTCCAGGTGCACTATTTTACCTGCAACCACGTACAACAAACAGTCCAGCAGTAAACAAAGAAATGGCGGATATGCCGGGGGGGGGGGGGGGGGGGGGGGGGGCGGGGGCGGGAGTGTAGGTGTGCACAAATTTCAACAACAAATGATTAAGCGTGCTTTACAACCTTTCATATGGTTGGGTGTGTCCGATTAAACCAAAAGCTTTGTCCTCACAGTCCAACAGACAGAATTTATTCAAAGCATCTGCCCTCATAAAGGAAAGCGAGTTTTGTCTCGACTTGGGCGTTCATGCCGGCCTGAAAGCAGCAACTAAAATGATGTGGTGATGATTATGGTTTATCCCTGTTTTCTTTTCCTCTTTCTTACTGCAGCAACACCAACTTGCAGAAGTAGGTTCTGAAACATGGCATTTCAGCTTTTGGCTGGGGTGTGGTCAAAGTCTGCACGTTGTTCACGTGCACTCTTCAAGCAAATCGATCGTTATCAAAAATGAGGCATCGTCATTTAAAGATGATGCATTGCTTGTATGCACACAGAGCTTTAAACACAAGGATAAATCTGGAAATAAGTGTAAAACTGTATCAAGTCTGAAAGAATTATGTACTTTGGAGGCCAAGTGGCCATTCAACCATCACTTATTCTAAAAAATACCCCCCCGCACACACACACGTTTATGGATGCTTAAATTTAAGGTTGCGGTGTTTTCATGGAGGAAACTTTGTAACAAATTTTATGTGAATGACCCTTGTCCTAGTGTATCCAAGGGGAGTTCCTTATAAAGATCTGTTCCAGTCATCTCCTTGGGGAAGCACAGACAACTTCAAAACAAGAACCCATAGTTTAAAGCAGACAACATTCCCATCTCTGTAAACCACAGCTCAGCCTTGTCATTTTCTCTGCTAGAGGCACGCCGTTCAAAATGTTCGTGCTGTCTTTGCCCCCACTCTGCTGGAATTACAGTATGCTGCAGTCTTACATCAATGTGCTATGTTAAGCCAATGTATGTCTTGTGATGGCTATACATTTCCCCAAATCAGCCACATGTTAAACGTGGTCTCATAATCAGCAGCATAAGTGCGTCATTAACTGCCTAGTGAGCCTAACGCACTACAATGCTGAAAAGCAGTGTTTCACTGCCATCTACTGGTTGAAAGTTTTATGACATTTTAAAATCTAACTGCTGATTGGCGCTGATGTGCTGGTTTAATATAACGCATGATAGATTGTAAGGCTGTTTTTTGACCACATAAAATCTTCAATCGTTTTCCTTTTTAGGAGGAATTATTTAGAAAACTAAAGAAAATCTGTTGGTTTTTAGTGATAAATCATCAAACACATTCAGACAACAGAAATCAACTGCCATAGATAGCATTGAGGGAAATGCTTTATTTTGCACATCAAACAACCAGAAAACCAGTTTGGAGGCCACTGAGAGAAATGTCATTCTTGTCTTCAAATACTGTCGTTCCAAGTTATTCCTGCAGGTAAGTAAGCATGTGTGGCTCAAAGTCCATAGGTTTGAAGTGTCGGAGAGCAGAAGCGCAGAGTGCTTTCATTTGACTGTCTCAATGTCCTCTCACTTGAAAATCTTGCCCTGGTTGAAGGCTTTACCCACATGCTTGAAGTCTCCTTCCCAGGCAAAGTACTCCTTTACCATGGTCTTGCACTCCTCACTGTCTGGATCCAACTTGCGCCAGTCATATGATTCATAATCAATCTGCCAATCTTCAGAGAGCTGGGAGGGACAAAGAAAATGCATTGAATTTGAGTTAATTACCCTCAGCTGCTGTCAGTGTACCACACTGTCCGATGGCAGATTACACATTCCATCTTTCCCCTCAAGGAGACGGGCGAACCATACTTTATATGAACATTAAATCTCAAAATTCCTCAACTGGTTTTCATTTTCACAAAGCCAGTACCCACAGCCCGAACAATTATAGTTTAGGTCTTAGATCTTGAAGTCTGATATGCTTACACATATGAAGATTTTCACCAAATAGCTTTGGCTATTAAGACTTTCAAAGTCAGCTTTGGTCAGTGACATCTGAAACTAAAGCACTGGCCAACACCTACACAACTAAATCAGCCTTTATTCACCTTAACGACAGCTGTCTTGTCCTAAAGTTCAATCTTGGTTGTGGCCACAGCATGAACCAGCCTTTAACTCACTTAACCAGAGATGACTGGGATGAATATGGTCTTGAGTTTCTCTTCCCCTGTTAGATTAAGACTTTGTGCCATGACAGGACACTGCCTTGCCCATAAACAGGGGTGGGGTGGGGGTGTCACTTCAAATACTGATTGCAAAGTTAATCCTCACTGAGGTGCAGTTCGAGCATTTCATTTCAACAAACACGAGGAGTCTAAATCAATGTGAGAAACAATGCATTCTTGACACCAGGGATCAAAACCTCAAAGTGAGTTTTGAGTGGAGCACTTACAGTGAAGGCCAGTTCCTGGCCTCTGAAGATCCAGATGCCAGAGATGCTGCTGTCATTGTTGGTGCCAAACAAGATGACACTAGCGAAGGCATTCTTTCTGAGTTTGTCCAGGCGCTGGAACATACCTGCCACAAACAACGAAGTTGGAGACACATTTTATGATTTCATCAATATGTCGAGGACATTTTATTTGAGCCATACCAATGTCTTTCCACATAACAAAAACAAATTAAAGTGCCTGTGGGGAAATTCTGGTCCTGTTTAATGTGACCACAGCATGAACCAGCCTTTAAACTCACTTAAACAGAGATGACTGGGATGAATGTGGCTTCCATTTTCTCTTCCCCTGTCTGATTAAGGCTTTGTGCCATGACAGGACACTGCCTTGCCCAATGACGGGGGGGATAATTGCTTTTCTCCTAATTGAAGTACAAACCTGTTTTTCTGAAGTTCATTCAAACAAGTCTTAAAGTCCAAACTCCTTACAGGAACTTCACTAGAGACCTGAAGATTACCCATTTAAAGTTAAACAAAAGGTTCTTAACTGTTACTATTAAGATAAATGGTTTTAGTAGTGCCACACCCTCATTTTAAACTGGTTTAACCAGCTTTCCTGAAAACATCTACAAGAGTAAAAGCCATCTGAGAACCACTCCAAATAATGTCTTGAGAAAAACAAGTATTTGCTCTGCCGAGTAGAAAACCTAAGCCTACACCAGGGGTAAAAACTATTTCAACTACTCATTTCAGTCGGCAAGAGCAAATGAGAATAAAACCCATTTAAAAGCGAGCTGTCCTGTGTAGTAAGTCCCAACACTTGTCTCCTCTAATCTCCTCTTTAAGGCTATACGACAGCTGTCTTAGAAGCCAACGAACCCTTAGAAAAATTCCATTATGCACAGAACTGCCTCTGATCCCAACTTGTTCTTGGGCCATAGGAGCCAAACTAAACAGATGGAGGAAATTCATGCCAACACATGAACCAGCAAAGACATGCAAGACCAAGGAAAAAAAAAACCAGACTTCTCTGTGTTTGCTTTCCAACTACTAAACACTTTTTTTTTTTTAAAGAAAAAAAATGCACCATAACAAAGCAACTTTATATACAAATGAATCTCTAAGAGGGTTTTATAAAGCAGCCACTGCTGAGTCTCACCTGTGATAAGGTTGCAGCTCTTGAAGGTAAGTGTGAGCTCCTCTGGGTATTTGTACTGGCTGTACCAGATTGAATAGCCCTCACGGTCAAAGTGCTCCCAGAAGTGGGGAATGGCTACTGTCAAGGTGTCCTCGTTGGAATACTTTCTCTTGAACTCATCCATTATAAATGCGCTAAAGAGAAAAATGAAAGGTTGGGGACTTGTATCACTGAACATGCAAGGTGACGAGAATGAGAAGGCATACAAATTAGGTTGGAGTTCACTGAACAGAGTGTAGAAACAGTCACTGAGTGCCTAAACAATTTTAGCAGGTCTGCAGAATTGTATGAGTTTAAATTCAGGTTTAGCCAGTGACAATAGCCCCAACTTATAAATACCCACACACCCCCTCCATATTTACTTCAAACACAATCTTTGGATGCCATAAAGCCTTGATTAGATTACATTGCAGGGATGGACAGCTGGAGACACCACAGCCAAGCAGTCATTCTTGTTACACTTTGAAGTCCACTGACTGGGGTAAATGCGTAGTGGGCACAGTCACAAATAGGCAGCTAGACCCTCGCACTCACCGTCTGATGACAAAATTTGTGTCGCCCAGCGGACCAATGGATATAATTAAGTATAACCAAGGTTTCAGGGCAAATGCATATGTGAAAGTCACATTCCGTTTATGGCCACAGCATGAACCAGCCTTTTACTCACTGAATCCAGAGACGACTGGGATGAATGTGGTCTTGATTTTCTGTTCCCCTGTTAGACTGAAGACTCGGTGCCATTAATGGACACTGCCTTGCCAAATGATAGGGGGTCAAGTTTCTTGTGTGTGTGTGTGTGTGCCTGCTGCAGCTCAGTGTGTGTGCAAACTACATATATTGTTTTAAAGATCAATGTGCTAAAAACTACTACAAATATGCCATTTAGGATTGGCCTTCACTAACTGATTAGTAACCTTAAAAAAATACATATATATAAAGAGCAAATATTCAGGGAAATTAATCTAATGTGCAAGCTTACGATGTGTAAAGATCCAAATGATGAGATTTATACCACTAAAAAATAAAAATAAAATAAAAAAGCTAAAGATCTCACCTCTTTGGCAGGTGTGCAAAGGGGTCCTTGGCTTTGGGCTCTGCAGCCAAAACAGCATCACAGTCATCCATTTCCTCTTCAGGATCAGGCTTCTTCTCTTCCTTTTTCTCCTCTTTCCTCTTCTCCTTCTTCTCCTGGGGCTTGCCAGCCTCCTTTCCTCCCTTCTCTTTCTTGGAAGGGGCCTCTTTCTTGGGCTGCATCTCAGCAAATTTCTTGGCTGGAAGAACAAAACAATGGAAGCCATTTTCCAATGTTCACTGGGTTTGTACCCACTGGAACGGAGCCTGCCGTCATATCAGTCAGCCAACAACGGCTGATTATGGCCATGTTAGTATTGGCATGAATGTTATCAGATATGCAAACTTTTTTTAAACTTCATATAGCCTAGAAGAAAAGGCTTGGGGGCAGAACGGAGTGGGCTCTGACTCCTCTGTCTGTAGCATAGATAGTGTGTGCATCATCAGTCGAGTGCAATAATAGATTCTTAAACTGGATTCTACTCTGGGACGACTCACTGGCAAGGAAGGGGATAAGATAAATAAATTGTCTTGAAATTCAAAAGGTTCAAAAAGTGTATTTCTATTACAGAAGAATGGGATTTAAATTATTTTGAAACTGCCTGTTAATAAGGAACCTGCTCTCTAATATGTGCCTTCTGATCCAAATGCAGGTGACTCACCATCAAACTGGGCCATCTTTTCACACAGCTTGACCTCTCCCAGGACAGCCTTGAACTGTGGCTGGTTGACACAGGTGACGAACCAGCGGGTCACATTGGGATACGGCTGACGGAAAGAAGGCTCGAGGACCTACAGGGAACAGCGAGGCGTTAATGCCTTCTGGTGCAGCTTCTTCCCCAAATGTCATTACAGAGCTCACGTGTTGCCGTCAGTCTCCAAAGTACTGCAGTGTGTGGCTGTTTGTCCAAGTCTAACCTGTTTGTAGAGCCAGAGCATGGAGCAGACCACGGTGACATCCGCAAGGGTGAGCCTCTCTCCCACAAGGAAGGTACGGGTGTTCAGGTGTTGATTCAGCACAGTGAGGAACTTTTTCACATCCTCCTTGGCCTGCTCTGTGGCCTGGAGGGAGACAAGCAAGGATTAACCAAACCCAAGTCCAATTTTGTTTATTCAGTACCAAGTTATAACAAAAGGGTGTACTACTCGAGGTATCCATCTACCCCCCACATTAGTTACCAAATGCCTACTTAAAATCAAACTACAATACCAAGCAGTATACCTGCTTATTGAACTGCATGATTCCCAGAGTGGGGAAGACCCATGCGCTGGCTGGAGGAACGATCTCTGAGTCAGCGAAGTTCACCCACTGCAGCACCTGAGCTGCTGCCTGAGGAGTGGCACCACGCAGGGTATCATTGCTCACTTAGGTTTGAAGGTAGAAATTATATAAAAAAGAAACATTAAATGGGAGTTATGGTTTCACAGCCCTTCGTTGTTTTTGAATAATTATAGCATGAATTCTGCATCTTATTAATATGTTAATTAGCATACATCAGTGTCTATTAATGTCCCGTGGACTTGTATGTTTAAAGTAAAACTGCATAGATATAGTTGTTTGGTTTGATTTCATTTGCATTTGGTTTGGCCCATCTACAAAGCTGCTAGAGCAAAACGACTCGAGAGGAATATAAATGTCCTGCTAAATGACTGAGGGGAATAAACCCAAATCTACTGACTGCTTCCTTGAGGAGTTTGCCAAAACAAGAGGACAGAATGCAAGCGATTTAATTATTAATAAATGTGAGACTTACAGTAGTGAGCAATGGCATTACTCTCAAACAGACAGAAGCCGTCATCTCCCTGGTAGGCAGGTACCTAGAAACAATGGCAGAATTGCTTACTTTAACGCATTTGGTGTGTTTTTATTCAGAGAATAAAGCAGAGCATGTTAAAATGTCTTGGATACCAAACATAACAAAAGGGCATGTAGTCAAACTGGTTAACTCCCTACTCCGTAGTTCAAACAATGGCACTGAACGATTCAACATGATTTGTATTTCTGAGTGTGTGTGTGTGTGGTTGGTTGTGGGTGGAGGGCTACAAGCAGAGCATAATTGCAAAATTAGGGGATTTTTTCTGAACCAATTAAGCCAGCTGGCCTTACCTTGCCCAGAGGGAAGTTGTTAAGGAAGGCAGGAGTACGGTTCGTCTGCCCGAAGGTGAAGGCAGGGGAGCTTGTGGCAACTTTGAGGCGAGCACCACTGTACTGGGCTGCAATCTGGGCCTTAAAGGCCCGCCAGTTTTCTGGGTAAGTGTACAGAGTCTGAAAAGGTTGGAGACAACAGCATTATTACAGATAACAAAAAGAAAATGTGCATATGCATACATACATCTTCTGAAGACGGACATCTAAGTATTAGGCTGGCCTAAGAATGACAGTAGGGAAGCAGGCCACTTTTAACATTGCATTTATTCTAGCCCTGAACAGACCTCTGTTAGTTTCCAACACTAAGACACGTACAAACTTTGATATAATTAGGAAAGAAAGCCAACAAACTAGGCCACTTCTAATTTGTTTTCTGGTCACAAATAAAAAGACCCCATAGAAATTAAAAGGCTCAACCCATTAAAATCTGGCTGTGTGGGACATGAAAAGTAATGCAGCAGGAAAAACGTCTAAAATGGAATAAATGCCGGCTTTCGCGGCCCACAGTATTCAAGTTAACCATATAAAATCTCTGCTATTTCCGCGTGGCTTTTAAAGGCTCTTGCCAAACAAGCTGGTTCCAAACCCCGAGTCGTTTAACTTTAGAGAAAAAATACATTTATATATGTACATGGAAGAACTGAACCTAAATAAACTGAACTGTTAACGTGGAAAACGCGTGAAATGTAAAGAACGTGCTTTTCAAAGTAATGAATAGGTAAGGTAACGTGGCACAACCCTGGGCTGGGAGAGCAGCGTCTTCAACTTACAATGCATCACTAGCAAGAGCTAACCTCAGTTAGAGGGACTACTGAATGGTATCTTTTATAAATATCCACTGTAAAAGCCAGAAAACGGTCAGAAAGCAATGTCTGTGGCAAAAGCTTCCCTGTAAGAGGGCAGATGGGTCTGATATTTCGTGGATTGCAGCAGGAAATTTAAAAGTAAGCCCCATAGCTGCTCTTCTCTCCATCTTACTCACCCCTGCCGCCATCTTCAGGACGAGAGAAAGAAAGAACAACGGCGCGCTTCACTGACGTATTTGACGGCCACGTGATGTGCGCGCTCTTGACGTGTCCGCGTTCACAATTCTTCTCACTGGCGTTTCAAAACATCCCGCTGACTTAAAAACACAGCTAAAAACGAACTTTGTGACTACACCAACATACTGAGAGAAACAAACACACAGCGCAAATGTAAGAACAAATAAAACATTTTATTACAGCACACATTAAAGCAAGAAGGAATGATGGAAATTCAAAATGAAATCTACATTACTAACGTGGCCCTACTTCTATTTGCCGTAAGTAAATTTGTTACAACTCTCACACCATTTCCATAAAAAAGACAAATGTAGGCTGTACAGCGTAATAAAATGATGTGGCCACCTGTCACTATACCATAAGAGTAGAAAAATATTTATTTTGACAGACAAGCTTGACTACTACAAAACAATGTCCCATTATTTTGTGCTCCTCTGAAGAAATTCAGCTCACAAGACCTGAAACAAAATGCAGATGGCAAGTTTAGCAGTCAAACAAACAGATTTTGTAAATCAATCATACAAAAATGTATTTGAAAATCACAACTACACTAAAGCAATAAAAAATTAACTTTTTTTAAAAAAAAAAAGGCCAAAAAAAACTAATTTCAAAAAACATTTAAAATATTTTT
>VOQJ01021723.1:11193-23771 GCA_015052665.1 Apistogramma diplotaenia | reverse complement strand
TGTGAAAAAAAAAAAAGGGGGAGAAAAAAAAAAAAAAAAAAAAGAAGAAAAAAGGGGAGAACAAAGGACCAACATGTATTTCCCAAGATTACAGCAAGCAAATATTAATAAAGTGACTGACGCTCCATGACTACCAATTTTATTTTCAACTTGTCATCACTGGTGGTTGTGAGAGAGGCTTCTCATTTGAGCAGGACGATCTCTGATTGATAACCAGTCATGAACATTCATTACATGCAAATTCTAATGTCTATAATGCTTTTAGAGTTTAAAATGATACATGACTAATGCTAATGGGATATTCTGGGTGTAATGATAATGAACTGATGGCAGACATATGCTGAAGAAGAGGTGTTCTGTGTTCTGTTCATTTAAGCCAGACACATTCATCATCTCATCGTCAGCAGTTCCACGTCTAATTTTCCTGTTTGGCATTTAATGTCTAAAAAGTTTCAACAAACGCCATGAAAATCCAAATATCTCGCTTGCAGTTTTTACTGAATAACACTATTAGCAGTACTGTCACCTTGTAAGTGGTTCACACAGACAAAGCACTTTTACACAGAGCAGGATTTATTTTCTTCATGCAGATTGTTTGCTCTTGTTTATAGCAGACAGCCTGCACCACTTTAAGATTCCAAGTCAGAGATACATATCGCAAGTCATCATTCTTTTTGCTGAAGGAAGCAATGTTGCTGACATTGCCATGTTGCATTAGAGTCACGCCAAGAAAACAAGGGGACATAATCTAGGACATGCTGTCTGGAATCATCGGAAACAACTCTGTATAATCGAGTCTGAGCTGCAGAATTCCTTCTTCTCAGACAGGCCGAAGCTCTCAAACCAACGCGATCGTAAACTCAACCCCCCACCCAGGCAGCAGCGAGCAGCACGAAATGCAAACATATCTCAAATCTCTGTACCAGACAGTAGCGACGGATTTGGAACATACGCTGCAGAATCTATCAAATGAGTCACTAAATGGCATTAAGAATGAAATGGCACATGACAAAAAAAATACACATAAACAGGTCATGGCTCAAAACTCATTAGACATTGGTTTTTTTTTTTTTTTGCTGTGTCTTCATTTAAACAGATTTGATCTGATGTGGCACATACACTGCAGTGCAGCATGCTGCGTGCTTCGCGTCAGCGAAATGAATGCTGCGCTACCTTGTTCTCATAACTCCTGCTGTGCTGCCCTTGAGCAAAAAACTGGCACTAGTGGGGCTTTCAAGCAGATGCCACTTGGACTTGCGCTGGAATGAAGATTTCACCAAAGCCGTGTTGAAAGAAATTGTCTTCACTCACCACCCTTGCAGATGGGACAGCACTGATCTGGCTCGTACTCGGGGTCCACACACTCTGTCTGTGGGCAGGCTGCCACAGAGCACAACACCTCTCCGCTTGGCTCACATCTGCACTTCTCACATGGAGACACCTGATAGTGGGGGGAAAAAAAGCAATTAACACTCTTACAAACAGTTCATCACATAAACAAGTAAACACAGAGAACATAAAGTCCTCTTATCTTAATTAATTTCTTGCTATCTTTGTCTCAGACCCTTTTATTTCATGTCTGTTTTAGCAATTTTCTGCCTTTCTGCAGCAATCGCTGTCTCTCAAACACAACAACAACAACCCACACACAAAGTACTCCTGCCTGTCTGGCTCCTTTAAAGAGTGTGTGCATTCAGTGTCACAGAGCCACATCTATAAGGAAGTTCCATCTTTCTCGACTCCATTGCCAATGAATGCCTCATTTTAAAAAGGGCTGAGTCAAGAAGTGAACTTCACAATCGAATCAGGAGATATGGAGAAATCGATAAGAATGGGAAACAAGAAAGAAGATGCTTCCAATTTTCTCACTGCGTGATCAGAGTCAGAAATTACTGAGTTATCCAAGCGTTCCTGTATATCTCAAAGTATGACACATGTAGGACAAAGGCAGAGCGCAGTCTGAATTTCATAGAGCCTGCAGCTTTCAATGTCCATGCAAAGTTCAGTTTAGCAGCTCCATATATGAAGTTATATGCATATAGTCTTAAGAAGGGAGCAAAGGTTAATTTACAGCATTGCTGTAGATTGCAGAGGCTTGTGCCTCCGCATGGCACTCCACTGTGAAAATGGAGTGAGGTAGCACTTAGCACAATGCCCCAGAATGCAGCAATCAAGCATTAAAACCTGCCTGTTGCTTAGTTTCAAAGCACCCCCTCTTCACACTGCACAAAGGCTGATGTATACGGCTAGTGGAAGCTGAGGCTTCTGTAGATTTTGCTCAGCAGAGAGCTGTCTGCAACAATGTGAGTTAGAGGAAGACATCCCATATTAGCCCTAACCACCTGGTGAGACACTCTCCATTATAGATAGGAGCATTAGGCGCTGATAAATGAGACCCAACACTGAGACTGTGGTGCAATCCTGAGTCGAATCTTTCAAAGAAATGTCAGAAGATAAAACAACAATCTCACTAGTGTATTTCTTCCTCAAACACCCACATGCAAGTGGTGTGCTGTGCTCTTGCAGCGGTACTATAACTGTAACTCTTATCATGTGTATCAACAAACTGAATATGGAAACACTCTGCTGAAGCTGCATTGCTAAATTCAGCCTCTGGTAATATTGTGTGGAGAAAAAAAAAGACAAGTGCTGACCTTTGCCATTATAAATTTGCCTGCTTGCTTGCATGCTGCAAGGCGAGGTAACTAGTTTCTGTGTAGTGCCTGTGATAAACTCTACTCGTGGCGAGGAGTGTTCTGTCAGCACTTCTTTCAAGTTGGAGCATGTCAAAAATGAGTGAATGCAGTTAATGGGCTCACCTTAAACTCTTCTAGCGAGGCATAGATTTTGCCCCGAAACTCACAGTAGTTCTTTTTCTCTTTACACTGCGGGCAGCACTGGCTAGTGTCCACTTTGATGCAGCGAGGGTGGACCTTAGGACATTCTGGCTTGGAGCACAGAGGGCCTTCATCTGTGCAGAGGCAGGGACATGTTGAAGGACCCGGGGTGAACTGCTCGCCAATGGCAAAAACAAAGCCACTCTCATCCATGCAGCCTTTCCCTCTGTAGTCTGGGTATGCGTACTCGTCAATGGCGTCCAGGGAGAGGGTGACGTCACTGGTCGGGGCTTCGTCTATTTGGTTCAGCCTGTCCTGTTCGCTCCACAGCTCCTGGGACATCTCGCCTTTAGATCCACGTGCCTGAGAGCTGGGGTTTGGCCTGACAGTCCTGTTGGGTCCTAAAGCATTGATTTCCTGTGGCTGCTGCTGGGCTGCATATCCCAGCGGCTCCTCTGCAATCTGCTTGTCCTGATGTTTGTCCTCCCTAGCTTGGGTCAACACCCTTTCCAGACGCTCTTGGCTCACTGGTAAGGTCGCAATAGGATTACACACAGCACCGCTCATCATCAGGAACCCAAGAACAAAGAGAACTTCTGCTGTCATGGCAACGGAGTGCAGCATCTCTCCCCACCACCAGCGAGGTGGGAAAACACCTTGGCTCACATAACACACTTCACATCTCAGGTGTAAGCCAGTCCATCTGGAAAGAGAAAATTAAACTGGGGTTATGCGCTCGGCATTTTGTCACTTTTTATCCAAGGTGTGGCTTTTGTCTCATTTAGCCTCTAGAACAGGGCAAGAAATTCACTTCAGAGCACTGCTTCATCATGTCTGTCTAGCACCCCGCTGAGTGTGATGCAAGCCTGTAGGATCAGTGACTTGAATCATCAGCACAGGGAGCATTCATGGGGCCGTTTTAGGAAATCGATACTGCTTCATACTGTAACACTTCCCTGCATCAATCGGGCTCAGCAGTGATAAAGTAAAAGAAAAATGGCCAAAGAACAACTTGAATCTGGCACTCCTAAGCTCTTGTTCCTCTTACGGAGGATCAGGATCAATGTCTACATTTTTTTTAAATGAATCACAGCCAGCTGAACAAAAGGAAAAATTGATTTGAAAATAGAACATAATATCAGTCGGGAAGGATGAATTTCTTTGGCTATAGCTGAAAGAAGTGGCCGATTCAATTTCAAAATAAAGCCGGCTTTTGCAAAGAGGAACATTAAAAGTTCTCTTAAAAGAAACCCTTTAAAGATTTGTCTCTCTGTGTTTTTTTGCTTTTTTTTAGATCAGAAGTAGAAGCACATCACTTTCCTTACAGTTTTCAGCCCTGCGAGGAGTCAAACTGCAACAGCTGAAGTCAAGGAAAATCCCAGGATCAACTGCAGACGTTGCAGACACTGCAAATTTCTAAAAAGCTGTAGTCAAAGTTTTTGTTTTTGTCTCCGGCTTAACTTGATTTACTGCAGTGTCTTGAAATTGAAATGCCTGCTATGATGCTCCGCTGCATTCAGTGGCCTACTTCCATTCATTTTCCCTCACACCAAATGCTCGTTGTCATCGCTGAGCTCCGTTTAACGGGCTGCAGTAGTGTTAAATTTCACGGCCTCGTAAAAAAAAGGGTGAGATTACCCCTCATCGATTGGCACGACAATTAACTTTAGACCTGTCTGCATTTGTTCAAGAAATAGTTCACCATATTGATTGGTTTGTCAGCGTCAATGAACACAAGTAATTTCCAACAAAGTGTTTAGGAGCCCTAAATGGCAGGTGAAGAGCAACTGAAATGGCAACATATACAAGAGGAGATAACAGCCAGATTTATTCCACTGCCAGGAAAGCAAAGTCCCTCCACATGTTTGAAGCCATGCATTTAGATCTGAATTAATTCTGTTCCATTCTGAAGGTAAAATGCTGGAACTGACTGCTGGTACACTAGTGGTATTTGAGCAGTGTTTTAGCTGAATTGCTTTGTTTGAGGCAGAATCCTTGGAGCTGCTGTGCAACTGAGAGGAAGCAGAATGAGGTGCATACCGATAACACTGTTGCAGCTGAGAGAGGGAGCGACAGAGAGAGGGAAATGCCTTTACCTCATTAGTAAAAAGGACCTCATTTGGCTTTTCTCAGTCTCACCTCGCCACCTTAACAGCTGCTACTACCTGTCACATTAATACTGCTGCTGGTTTTTGCTGTTGTGCTCTCTGGCCAGACTGAGCTCTGGGTGGCCCCTCAGGCCGCTTGGCAACTGGGAACAAAACTATCCATAACATCATGTTAAAGGACAAGGCTGCCAATAGATCTATATTTCCCCTTCACTGTCAACAGCTCCCACGAATAACCAGCAACAAGTTAATTCCAAAGGTAACAGGGTCGGTACAGTGTGTGAACAGCCTGATAATGAGTCATGTGGGTGTCATGTCTCACAGGCACTCTCTCTTTTTCATTACATAAAAGTTGCGGGAGTTTGTGTAACTCTGTCACTTTGCACAAGTGTAGCAAATTCATAATAAAAACATCCCCCACGAACAAGTCAGGCTGTGACTTACTCAACTTCTTCTGCGTATTGTATAAAGAAGATGTAATGCATTACATAACCTTAAATTGGACAAACAGCATGAAAAGGTGCACTTGGTGAAGAGCTGGCTTAGCTTTCCACTGTACGAACTGAAATATCAGTTTTTCTTGTGTCCTGTGAATGAGGCTGAGTATGTAAGATGGACATAAGCACTGTGACATGACTCACTAGTCGGTGGAGTTCTGCCATGAAGCCTCAAACTGAGTTTGTTTTGGTGTTTTGACACCAGACATTTACACCTATGACCAAATTAGAATCACCAATTAACCTCACATGCAGATCTTTGGACTGTGACAGAATGGAGACTGCAAATGCCACTCAGCAAAGCCCCAGCCAGCCATTATATTTGAGGACCCCACATATGCTACCACCAGACCACTGTGCCGCCCACATCATGTGAGACTTCAAACTAGGGATTTTGACCATAAATACTTGAGAAACACTACTGAGAGCATGTGAAAACCCAAAGACCTCCATACAACCCGACTAATTTATGTAACCCCAGGAGTCACCCTCTGCTGGCCATTAGAAAGAATGATGGTTAAAGACACTTGGTTTGTGGTCCAGTTGTATTCATTTCAAGCTCTCTGTATCAGTCACCACTGGCTTGACTTCTTATGGTGCTGTATTTTAAAGCACAGTCTGACATCAAACCAGTATATCTACTCTCTTTATATTCAGACAATAATAATCACTGAAAACACTCAAGTCTCTTTTCCATTATTCCTCGAACACACACAACACAGTCAGAGGGTTGCTAACTACCCACTTACAGAGGTGTTACACACTGGCGATGTGAGTACTCGCTACAGCACTAAATGTGTATCCATGGCTGAAAATAGTCCTAAACAAATGTAACATTTACTTGCTTTGGTATAAATTCTATTTGAAACCACTGTTACCTGCTGCTTTATGAAAACACATACCCTTGATAAAATAAAAACTATTACATATAAGACCAATTTCATTACTTCAGGAATTCATTGAGTAGATTCTGAGAGCTGGTTCTTTTTTTTCTTTTTCTTTTTTGATTTGTTAAAGGTAAGAAAATGATAAAGGTTGACAACAAACTCTTTAGAGCTTTATGCAGATTCTCAGCATCGGCAAATCACATTGTTGCCTACATCCATTAGCCTTATCCTTATGCCATCTTGCCATTTTCACACAGATCACATCTCTTCTAAATGTCTATCTAATTAATTCTCCAGCACACAGCATAATGTGTGCCAAATGTCAGGAAGATTTACAGAGTGGATTGAAACACTGAAAACCTTTTCACTGTAGGGCTGTAGTGTGAAATGTTTTCAAGATGCTTTTGTGGATACTTCCCAACACTTCTCCGGTTCAAGTGATGCCAAACTTTTTTTATATTTATAATATTGCATATAAGCCATTTGTTAAAAGGTCATGGATTTGTCTCTGCCCTACAGCTCTGCAAAGAACTCACGTTTTTTTTTTTTTTGCTTCACCGCTCACAAAGACATTGTGGCAGGAAGGAGAAAAAAATTAAGAAGTGATGTAAAGATACAACAAAGTGTCATTCTACATGTCACTGCAGCACAGGGCAGCTTGTGTTATTGAATATTACATAAATTATGAGCATTAATTGCCTAGTGTGTTGCACACTGCAGCATTTAGGGATCTTAACCTGAGATCTTGTTGGGACTCTATGTTTTTTGCCGCACAGTTGCCTGTATAAACCCTGCACAGGTGTGACCTTAAAGCACATTCAAGCCTTTTGCTAAGTACCGGCTGCAGCCATCCATCAGAAGCATACTAGAGTTTACATAAGCCAGCATCACTGAGTTCATTCACATGTGTGACACTTCAGAACACCCACTTCTGAGTGAAATAAATAAATAAAATCAGCTCTGTAAGTGGGAAAGTAACTCTCTAATTAACACTTGTCAGCAAATAGTTATCTGTGGAAAACAAACAATGAAAAAATTAGGTGTGCGTATATTTACTTTTTTCCCCCTGAAAGAACGGTCACTTTTTAAACCACACATAGCCTCATGGACGTGTGGTTTCCCCATTTTTAAATCGCCTTGGCAAGTGGCAGGATTCTGCATTGTGCCAACTGAAGTGGTGCAAGCAATTATCAAGTGACATAAGGTGCTAAAATGAGATTAAAGTCTAGGCAAAGGAAAGAAATGTCTGTTAAACAAGAAATATGTACAAGAAAAAATAAAATCTTCAGTCAACTTCTGGGAAAGTTTTAAAACGTAGTGTGCGCGCATGCACACACACACACACACACACACACACAGCGTTTTTATTGGACTGCGGTGTGCTGGACCAAAACAATTATGCTTAAACATGCATCACAATAACTCCAGTAAAATCAAAAAAGCTTAGTTTTACTGTTGTTGTGAGACTTGATCTAATGGTAATTCAATGTTTGATTAATAAATAATGATGTAAACAGACTCCAAGAGAACAAACCACACAACCCTGGTGTACAATATATATCTCAAATGTATGACTAAAGCATCTCTGGAGTGGCCATATTATATTAAAGTTTAATGAGTGAGACTTTAAAGCAGATTATGGTTGGCCAGCTTTCAGACGGTGATGTGAAAGTTGCCGGTTCAAACCTCAGGCCTGACAGGCTGAACAGCAGGAAGACCTCTGCTGGAAACTGACAGCAAAGGAAGCAGCTTTCCGTGAAATACAAGATTACATTCATTAGTTTAAAAAGCAGGTTCAGGTCTCGAAATTCCTGCAGAGCAAACACTATAAAACTGTCTGTCTTGCCAATGCATTTCGTATTGCACCACACCATCCAAATCCCAAGTAAACATCTCTGCATTTGTTTTACTGCATAATATAAGTTTGTGCATTAAAAGGCTTAAAAAGGAGTTGGCTGCCACGTGTGTTTAACCAACTCTAAACATTATTAATGTCACTTTGTAGGTTAATGTACTGTCTGCAAATGACTTTGCAGCACATAAAATGTAATTATGACTGTTTGGATGGCTGATGTAACTTATTAAATATTCATATCTTATTTAACATTTCCTTGCTTGCTACATCAACCGTGTTTTGTGGGCATTTGTGTGTTTTGTCGCTTTCTTTATGCCCAGTTTACAGCAGAGGGAAGGGCTCTGCCTTAATACATTTCTACAAATTGGTTTTTAATATCGTCAAAGAACATATTGAAAGGAGAACATTTGCAATTATTAATCTACAGCCAAGCAATGCAGAGGTCAAGAGGAAAAACCCTGACAGAGTTCCCCCGCTATAATGTGCTTCCACTGACCACAGCTGCATAACAGTATGTCAAAGCTGCCATTAAACATTATGTTTTCTTCCACCTGTTTTTTCTCTGCCTTCAAAAGAAGCCTGTTTTTATTTCCGTTTGTTCCTTTCATTTATTTCTGGGACAAATACTAAATAATTTGATTTCTATGGATAAATTAGGTCACATTTATAGATACTAAGTGCTGGCCCAAAATCCACTTCCAGGGTATTAAGAGGATGGAGGAGATGGAAGCATATCAATCTATCCATTTTATAAGAATGGGACCTGCTTTGCTGTACATTAAAAATGTGTTTCCCTCATCCACCTCAGAATTCACCTGTTCTGCCTTAATATAGTGCTACCCTTCAATGCTCTGCATTTAGTTAGCATCAATTATCGTGTCTGTCTGTCTAAAGCTAATTTTATAGGGACATGCAAAAGCTTGGCCAGTAGAAAATGTATGTTCGTATAGTAAAAATGAATGAAAGATTTCCTGATTTCCTAGGAATAAAGTTGTAATGAAACAAAAAGAAGAAGGGGAAACAGCTGGGCACCCTGCTGGGCACCCGGCATGGTCAGTGCTTAGTAGCTAATCTTTTGGCAAGTAAAACCACTTGCTGCAGTCACGTGTCATTCTTTATTTATTTGTGGGGTTTTTGTTAAGTGTTCAGGTAAAAGGTCTATCCACAGACCTTTAATTAGATTTAGGGAGAAAAATCAGCCCTTTAGTTTCTTCTGGTAGGAATGAATCTGAATTTGAAGGTGTGTTTAAGATCATTGACCTGGTGTAGAAGCCAGTTTTACAAACCTTGATGCTTGTAGAGTTTGCTGGTATTTAATTGAACTCATTCTTCCCTCTGTCTGTGAAACGCTCCCTTTTCCACCAACTGCAGCAAAAACCCAAAGCATGACCCCACCACCCCTGTGAAGTTGAAGAAGTCTTGGTCTGCCAGACTTCAACTCGATCTCCACCATTCCTGCTAGCTGACATTTCCAAATGTACTTCATTTCATTTTCTACTCACTTAACTATTCACTGTTGCAGAAATGTGGACCAACCTTTTGCATGCCACTATAATTATCCCTTGATAATACAGTTGCATTTTGTTATTCTGCTCCACCATTAAAATTGCAAATCTAAATTCTGCCAGTCCCTGCGCTATTACTTTTGAGGACTCACAATGTTTCCACTTCTATCTGACATTTAAGTATTTCGGTGGCTCCCCGCGCCGGAGTGAGCGAGCTCAATGCGAGCCTCGGCATTTGGCACCAGGAGCAGTTCAGTCATTATCGTCATGGAAGTCATAAACCCCTCTGTCAGAGGCCAGAGTTTTGTTTACATCTCAGGCAACTGAACATAGCAAGTTTGACCAGGGAGGTGCAGCAACAATGATTAATCAAGAAGGGGTTCAGCCTTGCTGCTGGTTCATGCTTCACTGAAGCTCACCATCGCATTGATTTATGACTCATAAATTATTGTCGTTTTCATTACACAGCAGAGTGAATATGGACGATAAGTCCTGCCACAACAACCTGAGATCTGAGTGCAATTTTAGCTCCACCTTGACGAATACGATACTATTATTCATATAAATTGAATTGGCAAGGTTTCAATAACACAAACCGTGGCAGTTGAGTTGTGTAAAGGCTGACCTCCCTATTACTTCCTTCTTAGATGTCACTCAGAGAGGGAGGTTGATAGCTGTTCACTCTCACAATAATGCTATAAATAGGGCCAAATGTACTGAGGCAGCTCGCTCATCTCCAGGAATTTTCCACACCCGGGCTAAGACGTTTCATTTCTAATTACCATTTAATCTCAATTAATAGGAGTGATGTTTAAAAGAACAAATAGGACAATTTGCAAATTTGATCCCACTCAAACACTTCATGGTGCCAGAAAATGATAGAAAGTGATGTAGCAGTGGTGAGGCTACAGTATCAGCACTCTTTTTGTTTTCCTGTCTGTGTGAGGCTTGTGTAGTACACACCATATGTCTGAAAAGCAGCCCTGCCAAACAAGCAGACATCACATTCAAATTGTCTTGGAGAATGCAACTCCTGCGAATGTCCCTATTCAAAATCAAAGTGGATGTCATTGAGAGGAAAACCATCTCCTCGGGGCTGGAATAAACTCAGACAGACAAATATGCCCTCGCCGCTGCGTGCACTTCATTTATTGTGCACACATTACAGATTCTCCTACTTGGACTTCTCCAGCAACTCTACATGCCATCAACACAACAACTTACTCTGAGGTCTACTTCAATTTATGACAAAGCTGATCACAGGGGGTAAGATGTGAAATGTTTAGACAGCGGTGACTTGTGGGCTTGAATCTGACAGGGCTGAGAGAGTATTGAATTAATGATGCTGCGTTTTAAAATTCATTTTCATACAGATAAACAGTGTGAAATGATGAAATCCAATTAGAGCAATAAGGGACACTAAGGCAGGATCCAAGAGTATAAAGCCATCTGCCAGTGAATAAAGATTGCTGTAGGGCTGTCTAATTGAATTTTACCCTCTGACTGTAAATCTTACTAGTGACCCAAATCAGATGAAAGTTTGCCTAAACATGCAAACCAACAGCCCCTGAAAAAACTGTCTATAATCTTGAGACAGTGGAAGAAGGTGAGCATTTGCTCTTGCAAGGAAAGTCAACTAGGAAAGGTCTGGAGCTGGGAATATATTGGGGGAAGAGAGTAAAAAAAGCATGATTTTTTTTTATATTACTCAATAAGAACAAAGAGAGATGATGATGATGATGATGATGACAGTGATGGGCATGCAGCCTTACTCCTGGAACACACCCAGAATTGAAGTGACATTTCAGTAGAAATCTGAACAAATGTCCCTTCAGTGATGAACCATCATTTACCAAAAAAATATTAATTATAGGCAGTTAGCCCACAGTATCACAAAAATATATAGATTCCCGAGACCATACCATTATTCACCCCCTACTTTTCTGGATACTATGAATATATTAAATAATGAATACATTGTATTGTGGGTTTCGGCTCCCTGCTCTACTCTGCTCTGCTCTGCTGGTTAAGGCTGTGCTCACTGGATGTTGCACCCTGAAGTGTGTGAGCAGGCAGAGTGTTTGTGAAATCTCTCTTAGAAAATCCTCAGTGCTATTTACATCAAAATACCCACGCAATTAACTTACAGTAATAACCGCGGGTGCAACAGTAGGTCGCAACAATCTGCGTTAGTTTTCTCCATCAAGCTCATTTACATGAGACTAGGTGACAGATGCAATTGGACGTGCACGCACGGGTGGCTTTACTGTAACACTCTGAGTCAAGAAAACGCAAAACAAAATTAGAGCAGAAAACACAGGACAACCTATTTCCAGTAAAATAAGTTGATGTGAAGCCTGAGCATTCAAGCAAATTTAAGACAAGCACAAAAAAAGCTCCACACAAGACGCATTGATGTAGCCTTGATTCACCTGTGATCCTCGGTGTGTGTCCGTATCCGTCAGTGCGCTGGGTTCAAACACAGCCTTCAGACTGCTGGACAGCGGAGCTAAGACAGCAACAAATGATCTGTAGTGTAGAGATGGGAACTGGCGCTCGTTAAGCCAGTCAAATGCACAGTTTCCCCGGAGGATGCTCGCAGGTCATCAGCGTGCTGCGCTCAACTTTAATCGGCACAGTGAGTGAGAGCGCTCCGTCTGCGGCGAACAGCCGCTGTTTCAAAGCGCTACTGATGTTCCTACCCTACGCTGGCACTTTATTTCTCACGGTGACAAGAGAGGGAAAAAAAAGAAAAAATAATTTAATAAATGAGAGAGAAAAGAGACGGCAGCGATCCGACATCACGTTCAGCTGAGACGCCACTAGATGGAGCAGTTAAATATGGCTCGGAGACAACAGGCAGTCAATTAGTGCGCCCGATGGATGTTC
>VOQJ01021715.1:18939-35899 GCA_015052665.1 Apistogramma diplotaenia | reverse complement strand
CAAAAGAGATTTGAGGTGAAAAAAGTATAAAATGTTAAAAAAAAAGTTACAGCATTAAATAAAAAAAAAAAGAAGGAAAATTCCAAACAAATCTAAGACAAAGGAAAGAATTTTCAAACATGGACTGTCACAAAGAGGAGTGTCAAAGTACTTGAATCTAGTGAATACAAAATGTAAAAAAAACCAAGAGAAAAACAAAAAAATTTTTTATAGGCAATAATAGACACGAACAACAAAGCAAAACACTCACAGCATTTTTTAAAATAATTGTTCCACAGTAGTTAAAAACACCGTGACCAAACAAGGGAGAAAAACACCCACACTAGTTCCTATGATGTAGAATTAGCATATCTTGGCTGTGAATGTGCATGGTTATGCATTAACAGCTCGGTGCTCTGACACGCGCCTTCTCAGTAGCTGTGCGCTCAGGCTGCAAGGCACGCTGGAGTGGCCGACACAGGGATTAACGGGACAGCGTTGCACGGCCGTGATACCTGTAGAGCACTCATGAAGAAAGCCTTGCTTACAAATGACTGCTGCACAATTTTGTGTTGGTTTTTGCTGCCTTACTGTGTGTCCCAGAATAAAAAGGACTTGTGTAAGGCAGCAGAGCTTCATCTCAGGAAAGGACTTGCGCAAGCTGAGCAAATCTACTTCTGTGAGGTGAGGTATAATTCTGAGAATTGGTCTTTGTTCTCTTCATCTTCAGTGGGTCTGCTCTCTTATGCCGATTCAAGGCTTTTCTGTTTTTGTGCCCTCCTCCTCCTCCAGAGCCTGTCATCACTGTGACATGCTGCTTCGAAACCCTCCGTCAGCTATCGAATGGCTCATTCTGGCTCTTAGCTGTGGATGAGGCAGCGACATACTGACCAGGATGGAGAGATGAGTAAAACTGTGCTGCTGATTTGGATCATTATTCTGGTGGCGGTGAAAGTAAGCCCAGGGCACCTGGATGAATTCCTGCCAAAGGCGGATGGAGATATTTATCCATGGAGAACAGTTCAGTTAACTCTGGCTTCTAACGCACTGGATGGCTTCTCAACACAAGAGCTCAGTGGCTTTTCATTCAACAATGTCCCTGAAGTGTGAGCTTTTGCTGCAAAGGAGAACCGGTTGAAGTCTGCAACATTTAGTGTTGCCTGGAGAGCTGGTTTATTGATTGCTGCCAGCGGGCACCATGGCTGACTCTCACTTGTCTGGCTCCTTAGGAAGCTACAACAGCAGCTCTACCAGTGCCTGGAACGTCACTGGCAGTGGCCCCTGGTTGTTGGCGTTCATGCTGACTGCCATCATCCTCATGACGGTCTGTGGCAACATGTTGCTCATTGCTTTGGTGTTTGCCCATCGCTCTTTGCGCTGCACCTCTAACTGCTTCCTGGTGTCTTTGTTCTTCTCTGACCTAATGGTGGCCTTGGTGGTGATGCCCCCAGCTATGCTCAATGTTCTGTGTGGGGCCTGGGTGCTGTGGCCTGCATTCTGTCCCGTTTGGCTTTGCTTTGACGTCATGTGCTGCAGCGCATCCATCCTCAACCTGTGTGTGATTAGTCTGGACCGGTACCTCTTCATCATCTCACCCCTGCGCTACAAGCAGAGGATGACCCCGCCTCGTGCGTTAGTCCTGGTAGGTGCTGCTTGGGGGTTGGCAGCACTGGCGTCCTTCCTGCCCATTCAGATGAAATGGCACAGCTTGGGCCACAGGAGCGGACACTCATCTGTCCTTGGGGTCAGCATTAGTAACATCAGCTCCTACTCTGACAAACTGTACCCAGAATCCTACTTTCAGCTGTCGCCTTCAGGTGGCCTTTCCTTCCAGTGCCGCCTGCGGGTCACCCTGCCCTTTGCTCTGGTGGCATCTGTGCTCACCTTCTTTCTGCCCTCCAGTGCCATTTGTTTCACCTACTGCCGGATCCTTCTGGCAGCACGGAGGCAGGCTAAGAGGGTCGCAGCACTGAGCCACCCGCCTCACCCTCACCCTTCTCTCGGAGAACCTTCCCGGCCTGCTTCGCCTGGGATTGCAGCAGGGCAGGCCCAGCAGGATGGAGATGACTGCAGCCATTTGGAGCCTCCTGTGTCACAAAACATGCTGGTAAGAAAAGAGAGACCAAACAGTTAAACACAACAGAACGAAAGCAGTCAGCGTATTACTGCTGACCCAAATAATTACGGAAAGCACTGGGCAATTTCTGCAATGCCAGGCAAGAAAAACAAATCAGCTGTGAGGTCTGAGTCGCCATTACAATGAGAATCCACTTAATCCTAAAACTAACCCTATGTTTTGGAAAATAGTTTTTGATGTGTGTTTATTGGATTTGATTTCTAGGACCCCGGAGAACAGTGTTCACAAACCAAAAATCACACATCTTAGTACATATAAAAGCCCAAAACATATCCTGATAGCACGATTTGTCTTACGAAAAACAAACAAACAAACATGCATTGTAGTGCTGCGATTACAACCATTTTCAACAAGGATTTAGAAACAATGGGGAAGAAGTTTAGACCTGACAGGATTAGCAAGCATAGGCACTGAACAGGTTGATTTTCTGAGTGGAAAAGCTGTCCTTCCCCTGACATTTTCCCACACTTCTCTTCATACACATGTCTAATGTTATTTTCTTAAAGCCATACTGCAGAAATCCACTATGAGGTTCAATATTCTCTAGCTAATAGAATTCTGAATGATTACAGTTACAGTTCAGATAATTATTATGGGTGTGAAGCCATACCAATTAATCTGTCGACAAGAAAATCTCCGGATGTAGTAAGCAGTTAGCGGTGATGCTAAAAGCTGTTGCTAAGATGTGGAAGATGCGTTTGAATGTGAATGTTCAGAGAGCAGGATTCAGATCAATGGAAGGAAGGTAGCACAAATGTGTCCTTGATTTGTTTTCTTTTTACTGCCTATGGGAAAGGATGAGGTAGTAAAAGAATTCTTTTTATTCCTTTACAAAATTAAAGCTGTAAAAAAGATGTAAGGAAGTGCAAAGTATTAAATATAAAAAATCTGTGGCTATTAAATGAATGTTTTCCTTTAAAGCCAGAAAATGAAGAAACGGTAGAGACCGAGTGAAAGGAGGAAGGTGTCGAGGAAAATATAAATTCCTCTGAAACATTGGCGAGCAAAGAACAGACTCTGTGTCAGATGTGCTGCAAGGATCACGGTCACATACTGTAGTCTGTCACATTTTCCCGCAGTAAAACCACACATACATGCTCCACCCAGGCACTCTGATCTGTGTCACTTCTATTCTCTTTCAACCCCATTTAAGTAGCTTTAAAATCACCTTCTTCGCTGTACCCTTCATGTCATGTATCAGCTTGTTCCAAGTCTTCAATGCAAACCTCTGAGGGCCCCAACAATATTAGGCTGCACAGTGAGTTTGTAATGACCGAAGCAAAGTTTTTGTTTTCGTTTGCATAAAGTATTCACAAGATGAACTGAGTGAGCAAACCAGTAATCAAATACATACGAGCCAGCACTCATTACATTATATTTTGTTTCCAAGGCGACAGACTTTCTGATCATTTTTTTTAAAGCGGTCTTCAGCAGTAGTTCTCCAGGCTTTCTGAATGACTTTCAAAGTTTTTCTTGACATTGGCTACTTTTCCACTCATTTTCAGCCCAGTCCTTGTATCTGATCATTTCAGAAAAAATGTTCTGTTTGTTAGACCATTTACATCAATAGCAACAGATCTTGTGGAGTGATGAATTTAATTTTGTTTAAATTGTCATCAATATATGCAGAGAAGGTCATGGGAGGGGTACAAAAGTACAGCAAACACAGTGAAGGCTCTCTCATGGTTTGGGGCTGCATTTCATCCAGTTGTGTTATGTTGTGAAATTATGAACTCAGAAAAGTACCATCAGAGTTTGATCCACCGTGCAACTGAATTTTTCAGCATGACAATGATCCCAAACACAGCCACTGCAGTAAAATAATTCCTGGATAGAAAAAAAAACACACACTGGGTCAGCATCAGTCATGGATTGGCCTCCCCAGAGCCCAGACTTCAACATTAGTGAAGCAGTGTGGGATCATCCTGACAGAAGAAGCCTGGAGAACTTCTCCTGAAGACTGCTTAATGACAAGAAAGGTGCCTGAAACAGTTCAGGCTGTGCTGGAGAACAAAGGTTGCATCGTATCAATATGTTTGATACTAAGGAGCTCTATTGCACCCACCTGTCCACAGCCATCAGTGAACAGCGAGCGCCGTCTGGCTCACAGGCAGGGTCGGAGGGCACTCAAGGCCAGTCTGACTCTGGGAGTCCTCCTGGGACTCTTCTTCAGTGCTTGGCTGCCGTTCTTCATCACCAACATGGCTCAGGTCAGTCGGAGCATCAGAAACTAACACTGATGTCATGCTAGAAAAAATAACTGCAAGTTACTTTAAATGTATGTAATTCAAAAGGCAAATAATTTTGCTCTGTCCACTTTGACTTCACATAAATGCAGGGCCCCTCAGCATCTCAGCATGTCTTTTTTTTAAAAGCTCATATAGCTCAATGATTAAGAGATATTCTCACAAATTTATAAGCACGGTGGGCACAAAAGGAGTGTGAAATACATGCAAAAGGAAGAAAAAAATAAGAGAGAAAAACACTTGGATACTGATCTATTTTTGTATTGGCCAGCCTTGGCGTCACAGCCTTGCCAAGCTATCTAACGAGGAAATAGATTGGCATTTCAGCTTTGTGTGGCTGACTCATTCCTAAAGCCTCCAAAACAACCTACCAAAGTACCATTTATAATTGCTACTCTTTTCAAAGTGATTTTGATCAGATTAGACTGAATGAATATACACACTTATTACTCAGCAAACAAACAAGGAGGACCCTGAAAAACCTCGCCGAGAGTAAACGAATATCGGAAAACAGCTTAATCTAAATTGGTGATGACACTTGTCCTGTTTTTGTCAAGCTTTCTGTGATCCAGTCATTTTGATTTCCCATCTGTGCCCTCTCACTTCTCCCCTGCACAACACAGAGACTTGACTGTGCCTGCGCTCTCCTTTCTTTTCGCACTCAATGTGGTGTGTGAAAGGCAGCCCCCCCCAATTCTGTCCTATTCCCACCGCCTCCCCGTCTCATCTTGATAGTATTGGAAGCTCTCCTCTAACAGCTGTCCCCTCCTTCGCTGTTGCTCTTCAAACCCACTGGGGTTTTTTTCAAGATCAGTCTTCTTAACAGTCAGACACTAAAGTACATTTAGGTGAAAAAAAAGATGCACGTATGTAACAAATGAAGAAATCATACATACGGGGCAATACACGTTAATGTAGATACAAGATATTGGGTTCATTTCAAAATTTTAATTAAATTAATTAAATGGCTTCATAATTATCTATTTAAAATCTACACATATTGTTAGGGTATCAAAAATAGAAATGTGTTTAACCAATATGTGCCATAAATTAAAAGTAATTTTATGTACAAAATCAGCTAAAAGGTTTGTTAAATATGATGAATTTTTTTGTGCTTTGATGCACTGTGTCAGTATTAATTAATTTACTGTACATTTATGCTTAGTGTATTATTTTGTGAGGAAATAAACAAATTAATGTGCACTGTAAGTTATAAAAATAAATATACAATTTGCCAAAAATATATAAAGGTGCACTAAAATTGTTACTTTAAAAAAGTTATGCTATAAAGGAATGGTTTTCACATTCACAGTGTGCGCTTGTCTGATAAACATTCAGAAAGTCCTTTCATGGACATTATTAATAACTGTCTGGTGTACGTATCTGTGCCTGCCAGTTTGCACTCATCTGCCAGTCATCAGAACAGTGTAAAACCAGGAGAGGAACATATATGTGCACATATTTATATTTGCACACAATATGAAAACACTGGTGTAATAGTGCTACATTAAAGATCATCTTCACTTTAAAGATTTTTTTTTTCCCGAATGTTTTTTTTTAATTTACACTCACAATCTGGCTATATTGGTGCATTTACCAACTAAATAAGTGTGTGTGTGTGTGAGGTTAATCTTTTATCAGTACAACTGTGAACTAGTTCCAGCATGTGGCACTGGATCTTTGCTTCATCTGTTAGCTATAGATATTTTTTTTTGTTGTTGGTAATTATCTTGTTTTGTTAGTTTTTATTACATTTTCGTTAAAACTACGTTTTTAAGCTTTAACACCTGCAACTCCTTCTCATCATCTTCATCCAGGCAGTGTGTGAGTGCGTCCCCCTTGCGCTCTTTGACGCCATCACCTGGTTGGGCTACTGCAACAGCACAATGAACCCAATCATCTACCCGCTATTTATGAGAGACTTCAAGCGAGCTCTGGGGAAGCTCTTACCCTGCTGCTCCTCGCGGTCGCCCAGAAGACCCTCACCAGCGCTTTCTCTCTCTCTGCGCAACTCAGGAGAGCCCAACATCGCCAGCAACCCACCCTCACCTCTGGCTTCTGACCCCACCCACCCGCCTGCCACCGCCACGGATGCCGTCAATCTGCTGGATGCCGAGCACGCTGGCCTCGAGTTGCCTCTCCTTCTCCCCAACCAGGTCGACACTCTGGACTGAATAGTAATTATGGAAATGCAGATATTTTATAGGTTATATCAGGGTTTCCAGTGGAAAAGTACTGAGGCTGGTAACAATGTGACTTACTCACTGTGAAGAGACACAAGAATCTATTTATTTTAAGGCCACACTCTGTAAGGCCGACTCTCTCTCAGCCAGTGTCAGGGTCAAAGCTATTTTCAATTATCAGTGCCAGCAGAGAATGTAATTCTATAGTACGCTGTGGATCACATTTGTATGAGTCAAATTGAACAGTACAGAAAAAAGGCTTGAAAAGAAGGCATTTTTGCTGCCATCTATATGGAAATTATTCTATAATATCCATAGCAACCGAACTAACATAAGGCAGGTGAAAGTACAGAGATTTCACCTTTTTTTTTTGCACCTACTCAAACCTGCAAAGCACACAAAACATTACAAATGTTTGATATTCTTAGCACATTTATGAAATAAATTATGAACCCATTTACATTTTTATTTTTAAAAGTTATCTGTAATATTCTAAATTATTATTAAATCGATACATCTAAAAAACACTAGTTAAAACAGTTCATTCGGGGTCTTTTCATTGGAAGCTGCCGTCTGTGTACATCGACGCTCGTGCAGTCTCTGCCACGTCAGTGTGCTGAGAGTGGAATTTAGATTTTCTCCAGCAAAGCTCTGATGCTGTAAAAAAAACTAACTTGAGATGATGAGAGTTTACAAGGAAGCAGCTGCTCCTGTAACATGCTCTTTACAAGTTTGGCCGCCTTTATTCGTGCGAGTTTTCTGCAGTCCAGTGTGTGTCATCCCAGCTCCATGATATGTGTTCATTATCCAGGTCAGCCTCGTCTAAAGCCTCGCACTGGGCATTCAAATCGGTGGCTGCTGTGTTAGTGGAAGCGTTCTCCTCAGAAATAAGGGATGAATGGTTCTGGAGCGACAGTCTGCTGTCTGATTCGGTGTCGTTTAATGAGTCCAGCAGGTCTGAAATATCAGGGATATCCCAGCCGTCGGCCGTCTCCTCCGTCTCTGCCAACTCTTTCACATCTCTGCTTTCTTGTGTGGAAGTCTCAGCCTTCTCAGCTTGGCTTTGTGTATCGGCCACTTGTTGCTCATGGGTGGTTTGGTCAGGGACGCCCACTGTCCCCCTTGTGTCTGTCATTGTGACTGTTACAGAATGAGGAAGAGCAAAAGATGCTCCTGGGACTTCTTTGGTGGGAACTCCTACCGCCACCAAGATGGTGTTCATCTGACGCATGTAGTCCAAGTGACCTTTAACCTAGGAAGCAGGAATATAGTGTTATCCATGATTTCAACCTCATTCATACCTCTATGTAACATGTACTATATATGTTTTGTTCTTTTAAAGAACCAGGTATGTGCTGCATGGTGCTTCAGACATGTCAGGTATCTTTTTATTGTCGTGGTTTAAACAACACGGACCTTGTTTTTCTTAAATTTCAGCTATATTTAACCAAAACAACTCTTTTAATGTGCTAATAAAATGGGATTCAACATTAACTGGCTCACTTACAGGAACCTAAATCTTATTGGACCACCTTCAGTTTTTTGCATTAAGTATTAAATTAAAAATTTTCCCAAAAATAAGTTGTAAGGCTGCGATAATCCATAGTTTCATACAAACAGTGGGTTAAATACCTGCATATAACCTATGAGAGTCTCACTGATAATTTCAATCTGCAGACTCCCGTTAGCTTATTATTTCAGTTTCATACCCAGTAGCGCAGTTATACTGGAGTCAAAGATCGTTAACGACTAGCTGAGTGAGAGGACACTTTCAATCTAATGTGGCCGTGCTCACCTTGATCAACAATGGAGCTCAGAGAGCAAGATTCACCATGGAAACTGGTAAATAAAAAGGATAGCCTCAATTTTAATCCAGTAGGGCTACAAGTATAACTGTGTGCCAATGCAGACCATGATCTTTAAAAAAGAGGTCATCCACTCTGTCATCCTTTACCAGACTCAGACCTTCCTGAGTTTTCACTACAATCATTCAGCTCTTGCTCTGGGCACAAAATGCAGACAAAAGCAGCTGAAGGTGAAACTCAAACCGAGAAGATCGAGTCAGACCCAGAAATAATCATTCTGGTGATTAGCAGGGAAGAGATGTCTACATTTCATGTCTGCTGACTGTAAATGTTTAGGTATTGTTTTTACATTTAAAAATGTTACTCAACCACATTTAATGACATTATTTCCTCCTATCTGCAGCCTCTATTGCAGATCCCACTTTAAACTGCATTTATTGAAGTTTGAAACTTGCTGTGACCATGTGATCCCACAGTGGTGCATTTGCTTTACACAAGAGCCAGACAGTTCCCTCAGGAGTCACAGGAGGCAACAGTCACTGGATCTGTTTGATGTGTAAATACCAAGTGTTTTCTATAAAAACTTTACAAGGTGGAAATATGTCAGTCTTGTGTTTGATTTGACAAAGCTTATTTAAGCCGTGGACTAGCGTCATGGTCTCCAAAACCAAATCTCGAGGAGCACGGCCACCTGATGCCACAGGTACAGTATGTGAAATGAAATCAAAGCATCACATCAAAGTCAGTGTATTTCTCATTGAAATGACTAGTATAAACCTTTTGAACCATCAAATATGAATATGGAAAAGCAGCTACAGATCTTTTGTCAGAATTTCTTTCTATGCAGGAATGCATTAGTTCATTTCCCTCTTATGAATTATTCAGGGTCTGCCTGTATTATTTCAAAAACACAAACTGACCCCTAACAGAGTAATTTTGAGGCTTTTCTTAGACCACGAATACTTTAAAATTCAGTTCCTTCCCCTTTAGCTAACATACTAACGTGAACTTCATCATATTTCAAATATAAGCTCTGACTCACCACAGAGGAAAGATCCACATTGATTATGCGCTGATCCTGGATGTTGATTGGGTGTAAACCGGCAACAGACAGCTGTGCAGCTGAACTCCGGTACAAGAACCCCAGGAGCCAGTCCCCTCTGATAGGTAAGTAGATCAGAAAGTCTTTTATTCATGTAGTCCTTCAAGCATAAATCTTGCTGTCATGGCAGTTGTTTGCAAACTTCCACAAAGAAAATAAATGGACTCAGCTCACCCACTGGCTAAATAACTACACCAGCATAAAGCATCTGCAAGCATTTCCTGTTGAAAAAGTGTAAACATTTCTGGATTATGAGCTTTATGCTTTACCTGCAGTATCCATTTACTATTTTTCCAGCTACTACTCTCGCCATTCTCTCCCAGGCCTTCTCAGAGCCGTCTACTGGGGCCCCCAGGAGGACCACATCCTCCACTACTCCTTCACTACCTGAGAATTCAGAACCAACACAGATAAATTTAGTGATTCCAAAAAAAATGTGGGCTAGAAAGTAGAAATTATATCACTTATTATCAATCATCTGAATGTCTTGCACCCTGGTCGCTGGCAAGCTCCTGCAAGCAGTAGTAGATAACTCGGGCTCCAAGACTGAATCCTATGAGGCTGACGGGCCGCTTCCCCTTCAGACACAAAAGAAATGATGAGTAGCTTTAATCTTCTTACTGTTTAGGTATACTCATAATAAATAAAAACAATAAAGGCGCAAATGAAAGACGCAACGAAGGGAGCGAAGAACAGAACCATCGTGGTTAATCTAATCCAGTGAACGATGTGTACACAGGCAGCACAGGTGAGGTGCACGCTACACACCCTCCTTTCTTCTTGCGCTTTGAAATTCTACTGCATCAACCAGATGAAAGGTGAAACGTAATGTGCAGATAGGATTTGCAACTAAACCTTAAAGACTGGCAGATAATTATGTTACATTGTGGTAGAGCATGTATCAACAAAGATATAAAGCAATCGCCTACCTGTTGTCTGCTTCTCAAAACCTGTGCCAGGTGTTTCCCCACCTCAGCAGAACGGTTCAGACAAACACACCAGGGGTTGTCAATGACGCTGGCTGCTGCCAGCAAAGAGGCAGGCCACGTCAAAGCTGTCACAATGCCTGAGCAGGAAGAAGACCGTGGTTAGAATCCATAGTCGAAGCTGTTAAACAGACACTGATTCTTTACAAGAAATTACAAGAGTGGCTCCTCACATCCCAAAGCACATCTGCACCAACAAATCAGGACTAAAAGCTTCCTGCACAGCCGTCCACTTACCTGACAGCACAGTGTACTTGAGGGCTTCCTGAGCAACCATGCTGACCAGCCCATCCAACAGAGAGGTCATAGCTGATCCCAGATCCCTGAGGAAGCGCGACTCCCACACTAGGCAGTACTGTTCCCCGCACTCGCCCAAACTGCACCACGGGGCCTGGAACGAACCTGCAACACGGCAGTCGTGTTTAATGCAGATGATCGACTAAGCTGCACTCGTATATGAAGTGGGGTGCTTGTTTTCTGGTGTTTTGTGTGTAGGTGGTTCACAAATGCCTTTGGGGTTGCGTCAGGATGGGCATCCGACATAAAAAATCTGCCAAATCAAACACGCGGCGCGACCCGCTGTGGTGACCCCTTGTGAATAAGGGAGCAGCCGAAAGTAGAGTTTTATACGTAGGTGGTTCTAAATTGAGTAACAGAGCATACATGGGACAATGCTGCATTGTTTTATGTAAAAGCAAATCATAAGTGGTTTGTTTGTACAATCTCTACTAGAACAGCTTTAGAGCATTATGTGCAGAACTTTGGTAGGTTCTACCACATCCATTTTATTCAATCAGCATAAAGATCATAGCAAATGTCTTTGACTGATTGTGTTTGTTAAACTATAGAGTTTCTATAGAGGTTATGGGCTCTCACTTAGCGTTAGGGTGAAGAGCTTGGTCATTCAGCAGGGGCTCAGAGTAGAGCCACAGCTTCTCCAAATCAAAAGGAACCAGTTAAGATGGTTTGGCCTGGTCAGAATACCTCTTGGGTGCCTCCTAAGTGAGGTGTTTTTTATGTCATACTGGGAGGAGGCTCTGGGGAAAACCCAAAACACGCTGGAGAGACTACATCTCTCAGCTGGCTTTGAAATGCCCCAGTAGCCCCCTGAACAAGCTGGAGGACATGGTAACCTGTCCATGGTGTAATCTGCCTTTTGCCCTATGACAGCTGGGACAGACTTCACCCCCACCACCTCCACGACCCCAAACTGGCTAAGCGGTGAACAAACTGGATGGATGTATAGAGAGATTTTCTCCCAACTGCCTACACCTAACGAAACCGGAGGTGATTGTGGCAGGACTGCAGAGGTCATACTTACTGTATTTACCACTGCAGAGCCAGCCTGTCACTGCAATGGTCAGATGAAGATGCTTCCCAGAATTCAGTGGCAGGAATTCAAATTCCTCTATTGCTCCAACACACTTATTCATCTTATAGCCTGGAGAAACAATGGGTCACATTTAAATATTTAAAATGTGACAAAATTATTTTGCATTTTGAATTTTTTTTTAAAAGCATATATCATCCATCCATCCATTCATTATCAAATCAAGTTCATATCCTGATAACTGATAATTATCATCCACACAAAGCTGTCCAGTGCTCTTACCCGCCAGTCCAGCTCCTGCTGCTCCAAACAGAGAGGCCATGATTGCAATGCCAGCAGCTGAGCCCAGAGCTGCAGCACCTCCAGCCCCCAGCACGGCACCGGCTCCTGCTGCCACCAGAGGGGCCGCCAGTCCACCTGTCACACCTGGCAAAGACAAAAAACATGACAATCAGTACAGAATGCAAAAGCTGATCAGAGCCGCTGACTGTAATCTGGAGAATTCTGCAGAAAAATCAAACTGATGCAACATTCAGAAATTCCTTTGATAGCTCCAGAATGATTCTGTTATCAGCTGATTAATTCATCAGGTGAAGACATTTTAAGTTAACAAAGGAGGCTTAAAATATCCAGAACTGAAGCAAGAATACTCACCGATCACTGTTCCTCCACCCACAGTGGCGAGTCCAATGAGGAGGTAACGCCGTAGCTTTCGCCCTCTTTCTTTCTTTCGGCGCCGCGTGGACTCCTCTCTAACGGAAACACACACATCATCCTTATGTGGTGAAAAAGTCACATGAGTCTGTTCTAGCCCATTTCAGTCAACGTCTTAAAACAATTAGTTGCTTGTTTAGCTTCATTCTGTCAATCTGAATACAAGTGTAACTGCCATGCACAGCCACACTCTGGCACATCTAATAGTTGGCCAGAAAAGCAAAGCAAAAAGATTTTATAATGAAGTATCTTAAATGCGCTAACATTAAGGGTTTATAACGCTGTTTTTAAACTGAATGAATGCTTATAATTTGTAGCATAAAGTACGCATACAGTAAATACAGCTAATAACTCCACCACATTCATCCATCCTTTCATCCCACCATTCAGCCATATCTTACTCGCTCTCCTCTCCTCCTTCCCTCAGCCTCTCTCCAAGGGTTTCCTCAAACTCCTCGAGCTCCTGTGGAGAGACTCGTAGCAGACAGCTGATGTGACGGATGAGAACCCTTGCCCTGGCATCATACTCGCCTGAGTACACGACAGACCAAAAAGCGTTAAAATAATATACTTTCATAATTTTACAGGAACGTTTGAAGGTGTTCCTCAGGGTTTTACTCGAGGGGAACAGGCCTTTGGGGTGGTCACAGCTCAATCATAAGCACATTTTTGTATGAACTTATTTTTCAGATATTTGTGTATTTTCCTGTTATTTCTAATCAACAAATTTCCAATATGCTTGAGTGAATGAAACTATAATTAACCAAATAGATAAAAAGAATATGTATCAATGATCATGATTATTTTTATTTCTTTGGAGTCTTAATGTGTAAAAATCCTGGTTCATTCATTAAAGATTCTTACCGTCTTTGACAGAAAAAGACACCAAATCCTGTAACAGAAAACCACAGCTGGTCAGGAATACAAGGGTGTGTAAAGATGAATACAACAGAATATGTATTCAGTTATCAAAAACCAAACAGACTGATTAACTGTACACTCTTGTGACCCAAATTTCACCAAACTACATCGAGAATTGTAGTTCAGGGTCATCTCATCCTCTATGAGAATGCCAAACACCTGCAGGATGGGGATGGTCCCTGACGCCAGCAGTGGTTCAGCCTGTAGGATGGAGAGGAAGGTGTCAGAGCCCTCAAAGCCCAAACCTGACAGGAAGGCTCTCATAACCGGCATCACCGACTCATCCAGATTCAACCAGTGGATTAAGGCCTGTAGATACTGCTCCCTAAATACGCTGAAAAACACAAGAAGCAAGCACTCATCAGCACAAGGACTGCATTGATATTGCCATGAGGAACATGCACGCAGAATTTCACGATAAGCTCATCCTTTCATGGTTACCAGTTTACAGATCCAGGAAACAACTGGCCCAAGGAGACACCACAAAGAGCAGCATAGGCGAACCGGCTCTGTTCAGACAAGTTCCTGCTGATTGTTCTCTCGGGGCTTTGGTCACATGGGCCATCTCGTTTTGTTCCTGCCCCCCCTGGGTCTGAGACGATATGGTGAAAGATTAATGAGTAACTTTAATGTAAGAATCCAGACACATTAAAGACGAAACCAAACACACTGGGAACCACTTAACTTACTGTAACCATGAACAAAAACAGTGGGGTCAAAGTGCAAATCAGTGGTAGTTTAAATGAGGGCCGCTGTCATGTTTCAGGGGATAGCGTTAATGATATAAGAGAAATGCAGCGCTAAAATGCCCGAGTTTTGAATGCCACGCAGAGCCATCCTGATTGAGGTTACTCGGTGCCTAACTTTGTATCTCGTTATGTTAGCTCTCCAGTGAACTGACCCCAATTCAACCGAGACTGTCAAAACGCGACCCACTTAATTGTTAACACTTTATTTTCGTTTTTACCTCACATGATATTTTGCAACTTAAAACCAGTGAATTTTAAGCACCACAAAACACGAGTTGTTAAACAGCTGGCTGTTATTAGTGGCTGCGCTGCTTCTCCGGGACACTAACGGCACACTAACGGTACACAGGGAGCTTTTCACAGTGTCGTTAGTTCAATAACTTACTCTACTATGGCACTGAGGAACACAGCAAACACATTTATCTACCTGGGGCAATACCGGTGTCCGCGCTGCTCTCTTTCTCCTCCATGGTGTCACAACTCCCGAAGATTGAACTTTTGTTGCATTGACGTGTTCGTCGTGATATGCACAATATAAATGCCGCGGATGGTGTGATCAGCTTTCTTAAAGAAGCCTACGCTGTATATCATTTTAACGATCAGATAATGGTATGTCTTCTAAAATTCAGTCTTCTGTATTACTCTTAAAGCTGTTTTCAGTCGCACTCGTGGCTGTCTCGATTGTTACTTTAACATGTACGACGGTAAGTGAAGGGATCATTTGTTTGTCAACTTTTACGTGACGTAACTTCCACGTACGCTGAGGAAGGGCAGAGGTATGTTTACCTATAGTGTTATTTTGCATTTTCGAGAGTCTGGTCAGAAATGGTTTGGTCAGAAATGAGCAGTTAAGTCCCAAAGATGCCTAAATTAAAGTGAGCCGCTGGTTTTACTCGAACTCCTACCAAAGCCCTGCTTGTGACACACTAGTGTTACACAAATGTGGCCAGTAGGTGTGAGTGCAGCATTTATTTTCCAGCACACGACCTTTATATGCTCCATAATATGTGATTTTGGGTAAGAGCATGAATGTGCTTTTAAACACATGCTCGCTTGCTGTTCACAGATATGTACCGAGATGACGGTTTGTCTCCCCCAGCAGTGCTGAGCCTCAGATGCAGGGTGACAGAGTATGAGAAGGAGGGTTGTCAGCCAAGGACATTGTCAAAGAAGCCCATTGTGATCACTTGATCAGATGTGGCCCATGGCCAAGTGTGAAACAGAGAATTACATGTTGTTAATAAATGGATTTGAATAGTGCTACAAGCAAAAGAGAGAACAGAGGGTTGCAATACATCCACAGTAGCATGTTATGTTTTTGTATAATATTGCAATTGCAGCATAATATAGTATAGTAAATATTTTATAGCATAGTATAACATGGTATTTATAGCATAGAATGCATAGAATAGTTTATATATAGCACAATATAATTCAGTAAATAGATAATAAACTGTGCACATAAACTCTAAAAACTGTAACAATTGATCTAGCACCTTTAAAAATCCACCCCGGCTCGGACTTTTCTGTGTGGAGTTTGCATGTTCTTGCTGTGTCTGTCTGGGTTTTTTCCACATACTCTGTCTTCAGTCTATAGCTGTGAATGGTTGTGTCTCTTATGACATTTCATGGTCCTGGGTTTTCTGCCCAGTGTTTTTTGGTCATTCCAGTTCTGTTATTGTTCATTACCTTTTGTCTCTTGTGATTTGTATTTAGTTTAACATCTCTCATCCCGTTTTCTCTGTTGGATTCAGCTGTCCTCTCATGCTTCTCCTGTTTCCTCTCATCACCTGGTGTGCTTATTCCTTCAGTTTGTCTAAGTTCATCGTTGCATCCTCCCCCTTGTTGTGTGTCTTCCTGTTCTGTGTTTCCATAGTTTTTGGAGTGCTCGCTTCTGGCTTTCCTTGGTTTTGTATTTTCTTGGAGTTCAGCATTAAGTCTAGTTCTCCTGTGCTCTGCATTCAGGTTCAAATCCTGCCTGTCATGATACATGAAAGGAGTTTAGTAAATGTTTATCATGTTTATTATAAAAATAAATTATATAATTGTAAATGTATATTATACAAATTGTAAAAATGCATACAAACTTAGCTATTTTGAACAATAATGTGAACTCAAGCAAAAATAAAAGATCCCAGGTTAAAAAAAAAAAAATGTTCCTCCCATTTAACATATGGTCTTTTGACTCTTTCAGATTAACACATAAAGCCTCCAGTCAGTTTATACAAAACAAAAACTGCGTGGTTCCCAATAAAAACAGTTCCAAGTGACTTTCAGATAAATCGACATAATCTACAAGGTTCAGAAAAAGACCCCAAACCTTTTCAAATAACCCTGGTTTGCCTTTCAGTGTTTATCTTGTTCTGTTTTGGCATCATTTATCTAATGCGCAACATTTGGTTCATGAGGTTTCTTTTTTCATTCTTTTTAATTTTGTCACTCACAAAAAAACCTGATGTTCTCGAAACATCTTTAGTTCTTTCTTTTTTACATAACTGTGTTCCTCTGATTACAAACCAAGCAGAAATTGCTTTTTTTTGTGGATTTATTTTGAAATAATCTTCCAAAATGTCACTCTGACCTCTTCCCAAAATATTTAATATACCTGCACTTTACACAGACCTGATCATATACACTTCATAATCGGTGTTATGGCTGCTGTTCCCTCTCTCCCTATCTCTGTTTGGGTGTTTTCTGTCTCACTCCTTTCCCATAGCAGTTAGAAAGCAAACACCCATGTAAATGTGGAGCTGCTTCATCAGCACATCCACCTTTACAGTATATACACTTAACACCCCCCCCCCCCGT
>VOQJ01021715.1:0-10072 GCA_015052665.1 Apistogramma diplotaenia | reverse complement strand
TTGGGTCGAGGGGGGGGGGGGGGGGGGGGGGGGGGGGGGGGGGGGGGGGGGGGGGGCACTTTGAGCGACCACCCATGCATGCTGCAGATAGCTTCAGGTGCTCCCAGGAATTCACAGGTTATTATCAGTTGATGACATCTCTTGGTTTTCCAACAGCGTTTTAATAAGGGGAGGATGAAGCAGCCTGCAGGTCTGCGAGAAAATATAAATGTACTTTAAACAGTCTGGTTCATTTAAGTAGAAAACAGAGCGCAAGAATGGAAGATTGAATTTGCCTTCTATTTTAATTAATTTTTTTACGTGTTCACTAAAATGGAAACAATAGACTAACGCTGCCCCGAGGGTCATTAAATATCTTAAACTCTTCCGGTCACACTGAGATGCTCCTCCTGATAGGCTGCTGTTTGCTCATTTGCAAAGCTCATGACCACAAAGTGACTGAGGTTTCACTGGGTGGTGATGACAGTGGCAGGTTTCTTACTGAGACTGGACCTTTATGAGTGTATTAGTGTAAGGATATATGTAAGGATATGCTGTTACTTTGCTGCTTCCATTAATAGAGACCCAGATGAGACAGCTTGGTTTAATGGGGCTTTATATAAAGCTACTTTCTGTTTATACTTTCTTATTGAAACAAGTTATGTGGTTAATTGTTGGTCATTCATATCTACTAAAAGTTTAAAAACTAAAGCTTTACCACGTTTTAAACCTGTTTGATGATTTTCACTTGCTGTTCTCTGCTGAGGCAGTACCCTCTCAGGCTCTCTGAGGTGACTTGCACCTTACAAAGACCAGCTGTCAACTATTGGTAACATTTTTGTACCGTAATATTTTTGCTTTGTTTTTTTGCTACTTTGAGCTGCTGTCTTGTCACAAGGGTCACCACAGTGGGTAGCTCTGGTAGAGTTTCATGCCAGATGCCCTTCCTCACACAACCCCAGAAGGGATTTGTGTCTCCAGCTGGAATCAAACTACCGGCTTTTTGGTCAAGTTACCTTGAGGTCCATTCGTGTCAATTGAACCTGCAGGGACAGAAATCAGCTGTTACTGCACTCCTGTTTCTAAGGGAACTGCTGTGTCCTAGATTCATACAAAGCATGTGCAGTCCCAATTCTTCTAATCGTAAACAGCACAGGCGTTAATATTTGCCTCCTCATGTTTGTGGTTTTCATATGCATGCTTCATTCCCCTGCTCAGGATTTACTGTGCATGTACCACTGTTAGACTCATAACAAACCCATATGTTTTGGAAGGCACGCTACCCGATCTGCACGCTTACTGTTTTTCTCCATCACATCATTGGCTACGATCTACAGTATAGTGCATGTGATAAATGGAGGCAGCATTCAAACACAAAAATAAACAGTTAAGGGCCTATTTCCAGTAGGTTTGGAGATGAAGATGCACCTGCATAAAGGATGAGGTAAGCCGCTCTCTCTCCAAACAAGAGTGATGCAAGGAATTATTTAGTGAGATTGAGAGAAAGATGGCAAACATGCATGCTGGCATGCGCACACACACATGCTGGCATGCGCACACACATGGTTGATTTGTGTGTATACATGCTTCGCTGCTCAGCTTTCAACACCTCAAAGTCTAATCAACACCTCATCTCCTCATGCTTTGAACTTTCACATATTTGAAAAATGAGGCACCTAAAGAAAATACACACATATAGGTGTGAGAGTCACAGTAATCTACGTGCAATCCAGCATCTTCATCTTACAGGTTTCTTATAATCTACTCTCGAGTGGCAGTTTTTCTTTTAGATGAGCGCACAATCTGCAGATCTGCAACTAAGTTTTGCTTTCTGTGTCTGGGGTGCTGCTGCTTCCTGCTCTATATATGGCCATCCAGCATTCCTTTTCGTCTCTCACATGAAACTGGCAGTACCCCCCCAGCCTCATTCCTCTCCTTTTAACGCCTTTCATTTCCCTTGTCCCACCTTCTTTCTCCACTCCCTCTCCCGCCAATACCCTGTTACTACTGTTTCCCTCCCCCTTGTCCCCTTGCTTTGGGCATTCCTATGCAATTGTTGCTTCTGTTAAAAAATATGCAAAACTAGGGAAGGAAAAATAATCCACCCGTAGCTTTGTGCGCGGGTGGAGAAAAACAATCCATCCGTTGCTTCGTCCACTTTTGAAGTGAGAGTATCATGATGCCAGCATCAGTTTTGTACTTCCTCTGTTTGCTTTACATTCTTCTTGTATACACAGCCACAGCTTTTTGTTTAGATTTAACTTTCTTCTGCTTTCATGCAAGACAAACAATTTTCCCCACAAGCTTTGTTCACTGTGAGACAGTTTTTCCACTAAGGTGGATGGAGAAAAACAGAGATGCCAAATTGTGTAAGGGAAGCAGGAAGAGAGACCTGTGGAAAAACAGAATCATAGAGTTGTCGACGCAAGTCAGCGGCTGATTCTGCCCACTTGATTTCCATATTAATGACTGTATTGATGTTTGTTTCCTCTCTGCAGTGCTGAACTGCTGCGAGGGAGACGTTCTCTTCTTAGTGGATTCCTCCGGGAGCGTGTCATCCTACGAGCACTCCCACATGCTAGCCTTCCTGTCTGAGCTCCTCTCCCCCTTTTCACTGGGAGAGGACCAGGTGAGGGTAGGACTTCTGCAAGTGGGCACCAAACCACGCCTTGAATTTGGCTTTGATAAATACAGCACCCAAAGTGGCCTCCAGGCAGCTTTGAGAAACATCAAACCTCTCAAGGGAGACACCAACACAGTTGAGGCACTGAAAATAGCTAAGGAGTGGGTGCTGCAACCAGGCAAGGCAGGCGGTGCCCGGGAAGGGCTCCCGAGGGTGCTGGTGTGGCTGACTGATGGGGTAAAACCAGGGGATGTGACTGGACCAATGGCTCAGCTGCAGCAGGAAGGTGTGGCTGTGCTGGTGGTCTCCACTGGCCATAGCAACTACCAGGTGTTGAGGCAGGTGGTGAGCCCGCCTGTGGAGAACCACCTGTACTTTGTGGACATTGATGATATGAGCATCATCACAAAGGAACTACGGGATGCCATTATTGGTGAGTATAGTATGGATGGGTTATTTATTTTTTAGGTGTGGTGGGTGAAATGTGCCACAGAAATAATTATTTTTTTATTACTAAAAATGAATCTGCATCTTAAATGCTTAAAGTTCCACAATTCTTTACTTGTGTTGCAAATAAAACATTTAAAGAATTAAAGTGAGGACACAGATGAATGGAGAATGACAGACTGACAAGTTGAAGGAATTTCTTGTTGGAGTCAGCACAACATACAGGATATGCAATAAAAAGGAAAATATCTGAAGAAGCCTACACTACAAAGACTGGAAGGAAACGTTATTCTTGATTGAACCTGACTAATTTAAGCTGGATTGCTCACACGGTTCAGTAGCTTTGAGAAAACCCCCTCCATTCAAACCGCTACAGTCACACTCATATCCTGCCTCCCTGATGTATTACATGTCTCTCTGTGCTTCTCCCTAATTCCACACATGCTCCTGAAGACAGAGAGACCAAATAGGAAGCCCAGACACTCAGAGCATCTGTGTGCATGTATAAGAGGCACTGTAATGAGATAGGCCAATCTATTAATGGATTAATGATTCACCATCTCTTTCTGCTTCATCCAACACTATGCCCAACATGACACACATATATATTTAAATATAGAGACCTGGAAGATGAGCCGTTTCTCTGTATGGATTAGGTAACTGCCATAATACTCACAAGGGACACTTCAGCATTTATGCAGCAGCTGTAAGACATGATGCATAATACAAAAAGGGCTTGTGCAGAACAAGGTGGAATGCACCGGTCCTTAGTGGGTACCTAAGGATCGAATCACAGATATTAGTGCCTCTGCGGCATTTGTTATTTTGTTGCAGGGCCTCACTGTGTTGGCTATTTCAGGTTGTCTCATTGCTGTAGCCACGAATGCTTTTAGACACCCAAGTCTGGCGGTCCCTATGGGCAGCTGGCTGAAGCCCAGGCATTTTTAGTACCTCACGCCATCTTTCTCTTTGAAAACACGACAACTTGTCCCCTATAACTTGTGCACACGCTAACATCAGATTGCTTCCGACTCCAACAGAGATTATCCGAGCTGAACGAATGACTGTCCGAGACGTCTCCACCAACTCTGCCACACTCCAGTGGCGACCCGTTCTGTCCGGTTTGACGGGTCACTACGAGATCCGCTTTGGTGCAGTTCGGTCAGGGGGAAGTGGTGGTGCTGGTGGGACGGGGACCAGTGGAGCCACTGAAGGAATTCAGTACCAGAGACTTACCCAGTCTGCAGACTCGAGCACTGCGTGGTTAACTGGCCTGAAGCCTGACACCACCTATATCGCCATACTGAGACCAGAGTCCAACGAACAAGCCTTTAACGACCTGTCTGTCACCTTCACAACTAAACAAGGTTGGCTTACATCCTAATGCCACATATGTATGCTTACTTTGCAATTTAGACTAAAGCTTTTTTAAGCTGATTTAAGAATTAGCTGTTTTTATCTGCTCTACATGTGCATTGTAAAGTGAATATTTTGGGATTCTGAATGGTTACATAAACAATTTGAAGATGTCACATTGAAGTCTTGGAATCCTTTTCGTTATGGGCCAACCATTTTCCACCCCAGATCCCAGTAAATTAAAGCTAAATCCACAACAATAAAAAGCTCAAGTGAAAGATTATGATCTTTTTTCTTCATTGAACCATAAAATAAAGTCTGGAAATTGTCATATTATTTACACTGCCTTAGCCATTGTTCTTGTCTCTCTTGCACACCAGAGGTACTGAGCCCAGCTGTGGTAACAGTTTCTGACTCGGGACCAACCAGCGTTCGGGTCAGTTGGGGTCCTCTCCAGCCAGAGACGGTTGCGAGTTACTCCGTCGAGTACTCTGCCCTACCTGGCGGCAAGCTCCGCTCTGTCACACTAGGCCAAAGTCAGAACTCTACTCTGCTCAGAGGCCTCCAGCCAGATACCACTTACTTGGTCACTGTTAGCGCCAGGCACGCCTCAGGAAAGGAGAAAGCTATGTCTGTCAAAGTGTGCACTCAAGAAGGTGAGGTCAAATCGGGGCATACTGTCCTCTGAACAATAATCCTGCTCCCACACTGCCTTATCCTTTCTGCGTCTTAAATTTCAGATAATTGCAGTTCTGCTCAGGTTTGACTATTCCAAGGAATGGCCTGAGCTGTTAGTTGAACTGGAGCCAATAAAAATCTTAGTACAGTCTATTGTCTGAATTTCAGTAGCTTTTACTTTTTTCTTTCTGGTCTCTATCTCCAGTAACTCCGGCCCTGGCAGACCTCCATCTGACTACAGTGGGTAGTGACTCAGTGCGGGTTGAATGGAAGGGTGACACGTTTGGTTTGAGGGGCTACTGGCTCACCTGGGAGGGACAGCGGAGCTCTGCCCCTGGTCAGCGCTCCTCTCTCTATTTGCCACCCGACTCTCTCTCAACACGGCTCACGCACCTGCCCCCTTCAGCTAGAGTGTGCGTGTCGCCCATTTATCGGACGGCACGGGGGGAGGGATTGTGTTGCACTGCACAGTTTCACTCAGGTGAGTGCAGGCAGGGAATACTGTAAAGTCACCAATGAGGTGACTTTTTTTGAATAAGTTGTTGGATCAATATACTGTGGAATAGTTTGCCTCACAGTCTTTATTGCAGCTTATAGTCTTTAAAATGACTTATTTAGATGTAATTTTGCATTTCTGTAGGGCTGCAAGTGAAAGTGTGCAGATACCAGGAGGAGGAAATGAGAAAGTATCCGTCTGTAATTTGAATGAAGCTTGAGTTTACACTGAAACATGTTGGTGCTGAACATAGTGAATAGCCTCATTGATAGTTTATAGATACAAAAGAGGTTTATTTTAACCAGGATCTGTTTCAGGTTATTTTAATTGCTTAATAAAGGCCCCATTTATACACTTTGTATGGCAACATTGATGGTACAAATAAACTTTATACCAAAGTTTAAAAATGTATAAATGCTAATATCTGAGCTTCTGCTTTTTTCCTTTAGATGCATCAGTATATGGCTACCAATCATAGCACCCCCTCAGACTGCAACTGTATCTTACCAAACATGGAGGGACGAAGGCGAGAAGAACGCCGACTTTCGTCCATAATTCTTTTCCGTGCTTCTCCCCTCTGTGGATATCCTCCAGGAGAGATGTGTGGGTTGGCTTTCTGAACACTCATGTGGAAGTCATGGACACTTAAGAATAGTCAGGGGAGCAAAAGCAGCCACATGCTGGCTGCAACGATCTGCAACACAGAGGAATATCTGCTTTCCTGTTTATATTTTCTCATCTGGTTTCCACCTGCAGTAAATGTATGATGCTTCACGTTAAAGATGCAAGCTTATGAAAGATCATTTGTAGGTCTGTTTCGCAGCTACAGAGAAAGGGTGTGCTGGGAATCTTGAGGTTTTAAGTGGCTTGTTATGAAGAACCGGTTTGCACCATATGTGGACCATGTGTTCAAATCTGCAATTTTTTTCCCCAAATCCTCCCAGCACACACAGAACATCTGATTTACATTTGTAATAAGTACTCACGACTTGTCCATAGATGAATTCTATTTCGGTTGACAGTTTTGGAAACATTTAAACAGATTTGGTTGGGATGGCTTTGACCTTTCAAGAATTTATGAACAGACCAGCCACGTGCCCTGAAAGTGGAGGGATGCTGTATATGATACAGATGTGTGTAGCTGAGAATAGCTTTGTACTGCTGTCTTGTACATCCAGTAATATTTATTAATCTAAAAATCATGCAAATATGGAAATCTATAACCTATTCACAGACATGCTCTTTACATTTTAAGACTCATCTTTTACAGTGAGTCTCTGCTGCCCCCTACTGAAATGATCCTAACAGGCTTTTCTTTTACTGTATACTGAGAATGTGTATTTTATGTTGACAACCTTTGAAATGTCATGTAAGCTTTCAATAAAATCTTTTAATAATATTTGGTTATTTATTTGAAATTATAGAATATATTAGTGCAGCTGCTTATGGAAATAGACAAGTCTGATAAATATAAAGTCATTTTAAGTGATAAAAAATAGTACTCAGTGCCTGAAAAGTGGTCTTAGCATTTGGAGGAATTTGGTTCTGGCTGACTGTCTTGCATCTTCATTATGGTTCCTATTGGCCCGTGGCATACACAGATACTTTTATGTCCACTATTGTGCCTTCTGGCGATTCCACCTCTTGAGTCTGGATCTTCTTCCGTTCTTTGAAACCATCTGGCCAAACTTTTTCAGTCTGAATGATATCCCGATATTCTCGTTACTCATCTGATGGATTAATGAACCGATGACTTGTTTACATAAGGCATATAGCTTGATGTGATCCACCTAAAGGAGGTGGCTGATGGTCACAACTCTTGAGTAGAGGGTTGAGACCTATGCAGAAAAGCAGTGAAGACAGTGGTCTTGGTGTATTCTGCACTTGATTGTGACTTGTGTACTTACCTTGGGGTTGGCCTCCAGTGTGGTCTTCCACAGTCCCACTGAGTTTATGATGAAGGTTATCAGTGCATTATTATCTTTGTACAGTGCCAAGCACTCCAGTATTCATGAGTGGGGCACTGAGTTGTATGCTCTTGTTTTTCTGATAAAATGCTGTCAGTTTTCATTAAGAATGAAGAAATACTCCACCACAGATTTGCAAAGAAACAGTCTACTTTGATGCCCATTTTGTTGTTACCCATTTTACAGATGCAAACATTTAGAGTGTAAGTATTAATAAATATGTGAAATGACTTTGCTCTGTAATGTTTTTTACAGCACTATGGAAAGGGATGGGAATCAAATCAGTGCCACTAAAGAACTGGTTCAAAATGTTCTGAATCATGTGTCTCTGAGCGTATCAATTCCTTTATCAGTGCCTGCAGGTGCTGGCAATGCACACTGCAAATCAACATCATAGAACACCAATCAAAAGTTTAGACCCTGTGCTCAAGCCTTTGACTGGCACTGCACATGCATTTCTACTGTTGAGGTAAGAGTTTCCTCTAAGCAGACAGGACAAATCTGTTCAAAGCATTGCTTCACGATGATGTTCCATGATGTAATATGATTATTACACACATTCCTGAGTGGAGTGAAAACAGCAGCAACATGCTGAAACATCTACGCAACGTGGGATTCAGATGTAGTGAATCCCATGTTGTATTTGACAGCATGTATGTGCACCACAAGCCTGCCCTGACCGTTTCCCAACCAAACAGCTCATTTGTACAGATACTTAACACAATTTGATTTAAGAAAGCTGAAATGAAAATAAATGCCATACAAATATTCTCTTACTTCCCCCGTTTGAGAGGCTGACTGACTGAGATTATAGCTATCATTAGGCAGTATTCTCTTTGGGATTTGTAGTTGTACTGACACTGTAAATCTGTGGTTTTACTCGTTTTCTCATAGAAAACTGGATCAAGAATCAATAAAGAACCAGATCAACAAGCAGATTCAATAATGGTTCTTACAGGCCCACAAAACTATTCATTTTCAGTCCTAATCATGAACCAAATCCAGCGGTGAATGATCCAGTCAATGACAGTGAGGCTTAGGGTTGAACTTAATGAGGAATGTGGATTGTCTTCTTTATCAGCCCACTGTAAAGCCCACAAAACCCTCCAAGCAAAAATTCTTTAGAGACCCCTTCACACAGTAGCAAGGTTTTCAAGATGTCACAGACAACAGCTATGGTACATAGCTGCAGGTCAACAAGTTGGATCACATTTTCATCCTCATTTGGAATAAAAAAAAACTAAACTAAATAAAATACAACAGAGGGGCATGTAAACCAAAGGTAGATCCCCTCCCCCTCAGGAGAGAAAACAAAATAAATCCCACCATGCACATGTGACTTAAGCATTTACATTTATAAAGAAGAAATCATGTAATGACACAGTACTGGCTGTTTAATTAACATTTATTTTTAAACATGCAAATGAATTAATTAAAAATATAACTGCTGTTGGTCAGCTGGCAGTAAAACAGAAGCTCCTCTGGTCATGGCTTTTTGAGTTGGGTGGAGAGGTAAACAGTCCAGATGATTAAAAGATTTGGACACCCAGATGTCACCTGCTTTACTGAAGCCAAACTAACCTCTGTGGGGTCTTCTAAAGACCCACAGTCTATCACAACACTGAGGAAGAAGGGGAAACACTATGTTGATCACTGTAGCTTAGGAAATTCACCCCAGTTACAAAGACAGCAGACTAAAAGAACATCACAATTTACAGGTAAGTGCTCACTCACAAACACATCCACAATGAAGACCACTGACTGTGTTCACTGTACATCTCATACCAGCAGACAGTGATGTGGGTCATGGTTTAGACTTGGCCTTCCCTGATTGGTCCCAGCCCCATGGCACAAGCTTCTTCCAAACAGCGATGACAGAAACTTGAAAGAGAAAACACCTGCCTCCTTTTGCACAGATAATGCACAGTGAAAAAAACCCACAACATATCTGAAACTTATGAGTCAGACAAGGTCAGCCTGGCAACTACAGGCCTCCTTATCTGTCCGCTGCTCCTTACTGAGCCCCAATTTCCTTTTTGTCTACCAGGTAGCAGAGTCTCTCCTGATTGCAGCTGGAGGGTACCTGATCTATCATGAAATTAAGAAGTCTCGGCTTCGAAATGAGGGGCTGTGTTGGAGTGTACAGACTCTTATTCAGCATGTGCTGGACCTGAGCCACAAGCTGGATGCGCGCGCCCCAGCTGTGAATGGACTCGCAGGTGATGGGAACTAACTGGAGAGAAGTGCATTTTTTTTTATTTATATTGTGGCGAGCTTCAGTGGAAGAAGAAGAAGAAAGAGACCTCATACAGTCTTGCTGTTCTTGTGTTCACCTAGTGGCTTCACACAGAAACTGCAGCTTTATTTACACAAAGTCAGAACTGGCTTAACAGGAACAACAGCCTGATGTCATCAGCCGCCATGACCATCTCAGTCATGGTGTTTCGTTATCAGCAAATCTCAATAACACATATATATCTTGCAACACAACCCAACAATCACAGTGAGATCAACACAACATCACTG
>VOQJ01021713.1:15587-26865 GCA_015052665.1 Apistogramma diplotaenia | reverse complement strand
CAACAGACACAATAGTATGATCTTAGTGCAAGCAGGGAGAGAGTCAGATGTTAACCTCCACAATGAACCAGGCCACCCGGTGCCTGCAGCACCAGGTGACCTGAGTCAGGATGGAAGGGTCTCTCTCAGTGTTCACCCCCCAACAAACAGTTTTTATTCCTTGGTCACATGACATGACATCACACAGCAGATGGACCAATCAGGTACAAAGCAACAATACACAAAATGGGTTCACAAACACAACTGGTCAGACACCTTGGCTGCTTCCCATCCTTATTTAAATGAGGAATGAACGATTGTGAACGAGGCTGAGGTGAGCTTCTTGGGAAACAATGGAAGACTATGGCTTTAATATGTAAATAACCACACGGCCCAGAAAAAAGCACATGGCCTAGGAGACTTACAGACATAGCATTCAAACAAAGAAAACATTTAAAGATGCAGAAAGTATGGCAATATTTAGAATATACCTAACAACAATCTTTCCATCAAACTGACCCCAAAGGTCAGACTGTGCAATGCTCAGAAAAATAGCAACAGAACGGCAGAAAAAGAAAAGAATCAAAGATTCAAGTCAACGTCCAGCCGTCTACCCAACTGAAATGCAGTGGCGGGACCTTGAGAGAGCTCTGCATAAACAAATGCCTCGAAACCTCAATGAACTCAAGCAACACTGTAAGGAAGCGTGGGCCAAAATTCCTCCACAATGATGTAAGAGACTGACAAAGTCATACAGAAAACAATTACTTCAAGTTAAATCATGTAGATATACTTCGTTTTTCACAGCACTGCAGACCTAGACATGATTAATAAATGATTTGTTTTAAACATCTGTGTATGTATTGGGATGCCCAGGTCCTTTACTTCTAAACTGTTTGTTTTCCTTAAATGCACTTCTGCAATCTCCAATAACAATAATTAGCGTCGGTCCCAGAAAATATGAGGGGAGTTGCTTATATTAGCTACAGTTGGATGGCTAATAAGAACAGTGAATAATGGTGTAAACAGAGTGTTCCTGGTTCCTCAGGAATAACGCTAACCTCCCAGTGTGCGAACCTTGATTAGAAGCAGCCATTCAGCTAATGCTGCTGTTGGTAATGCCGGCACAACTGTACACAAGAGCCTCTAATGAACACTGGTTTTCTGTGGTTTCTTTGTACTCAAGTACCCTTCACTGTATCCCATATCCAAGTGTGAAATTACAATATCAGATCATATTTAGTTAATTAAACCCATATGACTAATTTAATTTGACTCAAATATGGGGAAAGTGAATAAATCATGGAGGCGTATTTAGCTTGCTAGCACTGGTGTTAACAGTAATTAAATGTGGGGCAATCTGTAGCCTGTGAAGATAGCTCAACTCTATTCTTTCCGCCTACTGTACAAGTACACATGTGGAAGAAATGTAAGCCAGACGGAGGTTTTTTTTGGGAGCCGTCTTGCAGAATGTTAATGAAATGATGTGGGAGTTTCAAACACAGAAATAAGTGAGTTAAAGATGCAGTCCTGTAAAGTAGGCTAGTGCATTAATAGTCAGTGAGCGGCTGTCCCATTAGGAGATCTGCACATCTTAGTTAGAGCCAGAAGCAGAGAAGAAATATTCCTCCATGATTAGAGCCTGGAGAGTTCAAAGACAGCTGCTTTTGCAGCTAGATGGGCACAAAGCACTCACAAGGAAGACATGAAATCAACTTGTATTTGTCATTTAAGTATTTTATGCTTCATATTTGGCAGGGATTAGAAATGCATGTTCTTTCCAGCTCTGTCAGTTCTGTTCATGCGCTTCCATTTTGTCAGATGCACAATGGGGTGTTTTATTACATCTTGATAAATGATGCCACCTAAGCCTTGTTTTCCTATCACTAAAAAGCACGTTGTGTTTTGTCACACTCGCTGATGTGCATTGCATTGTGTTTTCTTTCTTCTTTTTTTTCCGTTTTAGACTCGCTCTGTGATTGATGAGGATTAAGAAACAGATTTCGCCTATTAGGAAACGCAAGAACGTCCTCATCCAAACTGGTAAGAATCTTGATTTATCACCTGTGTATTCGTCCGATCGCTTAGGCTTCAGCTTGTGCGGTGATACTGATATGCGTCAGTGTGGTTTCGCAAACACGATAAGATGGCTGCCATTTGGATTTTGCCTTGTGTTGTATCATACCAGCCTTTAAACATTCAGTTGTTTTTTTCCTAGGAAAGAATGCACTGGTGATACGTGTTATGTGGTAACTGAAGCAGAAGGCTTTTGAGAGCAATATGAAAACATAAATATGTTGGGATTCAGGGGATCAAAAAAAAAAACAAAACTTGCAGATTTTTAATGTAAATCATCTGTGCTCTGCTTATTGTCCTGTGATACCTAAATTGTTACATGCTGCACTCTGTTGTCCCAGCGCTGTCATATATTAGACCACATACACGTCAGAACATCCTGAATTAATTGCCACCATGGCTGGCCACCATTGTTCAGAATGAAAGCACATGTTTACTGGAAGATTTGCGTGATAGTGGCTGATGGCATTTCCTCTTTGCATGGTAGACAGCTGGTGCTTGTCAGGTAAGGGGGGTGGGGGGGTGGGGGTGCGTCACTCACTCAGACCAAACAAGTTGTGATGCCATGAAGTCATTCTGTGCCTTCCCTTGCTAGGGCCTTCCTCTGATGTGGTCAGCTTAGAGCAAGCCCATCTGAAGGATGTTTACAAGAGCACATTCCTGCATGTATGCTATAGTGGAGCTCTACCTTTCTTGCTCTTCTTCAAACGGGCCTTGAAATGCAATTTCATGGGCGTCGTTATCAGTGTTGAAGCAATGCTAAGTTTCTGTGTATGGTCGCTGATTTGCATGAATCAATCTCCAAGAGGCGTAAACCTCTCATCCTCCATTTCACCCATCATCCAGTCCAGTCTTTACTGGAAAACCTGCAGGACAAAGCTCCGTTTGATGCAAAAAACATTCATGAATACTGTGTTCATTTTTCCTTTGAACGGCGTAAACATTATGTATTCAGTTATCCCTCGGACTGCATGAATATTGAGTGTTCATTTAAACCTCAGCTGAGATGAAACACCCTATCAGTCGTCATGTGGCAGTGACCACTATGATACATGATGTAATTGGGGTGAATGAGTGTATGAGGAAGCATCACACTAACGGTTGTCATATTACGGCCTCCAATGCATTTTAGGTAAAAAGAGGCTCCATCCTTCTGGTTTTGTTTGGGAGGCTGTGCAAAATGTCGACAGCGTAGTTTGTATACATGTGAAACGGCATCAAAGTGCTTGAAGGTGAATAATTTTTGGTGGCATCTGCACATTCTGCAATATGCTAATAAGCAAAGCTGCAAAAGCCAGATTGCCAGGAGAGAGAAGGGGAGATGGGGAGAGGGGAAAAAAGAAGAAGAAGGGGAGAGCAGAGTGGAAAAGAGAGAAACAGACGGAGGCTGGTGTAAATTATGGATGCAACGTGTGATTTCCAAGAGGAAAAGAAAGGCAGAGAGAAACCTCAAGTCATGCATATCAGATTACGCATTTACCACATTTTCTTATCATGGTCCGTGAGCAAACTCGTATGCAATCTGGCCTCTTTGTGTGTGTGTGTGTTTGTGTGTGTGTGCGTGTGTTTTTGTGCGTGCGCGCACGTCCACTTTTTGAGACAGGAAGTGAAAGAGAGCGCGGGAGAGCACTTACATATTCATTCATGTCAAGTTGTGTGGAGTTGTCTTGTGCTGTGAGGCATTCTCAAAAAAACTCGCTAAAGCTAAAATGCGTCTAAAGCTGGGTTGACTTACATTGGTATTGTGTTGCTTCTCTTTGTGTGTCCACAGTGACATGGCTGCTTGTGGTTCACACGTATCATCTCGACGGTGAACGCTGGGCATTTACATGACATTGTTTAACTAAAGTGAAAGCTGAGTTGGCTGCTTTAGTGCCATGTTTTGGTTTTGCTCTCTTTAGCATTAGTAAAATTAAGTGTGTTTCTTCGTCCCCGTACCACACTGCACCCGTATGTGCCTGTGTGCCCGTGCGAATAATGGCTCCATTCTTAAGTCGTGTCCACGACTGGGGTCTGTGCAGTGGTGTGGTTTCCCCACCAGAGGAGACGGGAGGGGCTGGGGGTCTGGAAATAGCTCTGGCTGAGCTGGGAGCACCTTAGGTGGGCCTCTGTGCCAGCTTCACCTTCCTTTAACACGCTTGCATGACAAAAGTACGATTCTACTCGCAAACCTGGCCTACATTACTCCCCTGTTTTCAGGTTCGGTTGACAGGGACACATGTCTGCATTCCCATTTGCTGTCTGAGTGGTCGCCTCAAATGTGGCAGGGGGAAAAGAAGAGAGTTGTGATTTCTAAGAACTGAACAGGAGCCACGTTGCAATTAAAGCGAGAAGTGTCTTAGTTAGAAAACAGAAACTACAAAGCCGCTCTGGATCTTGCCTGCATGTAAATGTGTGTTAATGTGCAAAGTAGGTCATTTATTTGGAGCAGGGACAGCCGTAGTGTGCCTCTCTTGAGCGATGTCAGAGTGGGGAATAAGTTCATAAGCAGACACATTGCTGGATTTGCTGAATTGTACAGGGGATTTACATATACCGATATTTTGTTTATATGTCAGGCCAAATCCCTAATATACCAGAGGGAAGTGACGGGGGTGGGTGATGAAGGTGAAAATGGCTGTGGTCAATCCAGAGACAGCATCAGTAACCACAAGCAGAGATAGCAGCCTAAAAATCAGACTAAATCAGATTACCAAACAAACAGCTAAGAGGATTAATTCTGATCTCTCTCTCTCTCTTTTTTCCATCAGACGGACATTAAATCTGCAATCTATAAAATCCCTTCAAATGATTTTCTATTTTACTTTGTGGCCCTCATTTTCTGGTCACATGTTTGGAGTGAAGCTCTTTCTGCTCCCAGTGAACTCTGCTCTTTTGTTCTGCTTCGAGGCCTCTAGAAATGACTGTAGTAAACAGGGAATCAAAACCAGTCTTTAAAAATATCTTCACAGTGTACAACACCACTCTGACCCCTGATCAGGTGATATACTGCTAAGCCCACAGTGTTACAACAATGTGTTTTAGCTCACTCGCTGTTAGGAGTAAAGCTGCGCTGAGACATATCTGTGGCCCTGTGGCTGTCACTTAAACAAGCACCGCAACAGGCGTAATTAATAGAAACCATAATATATAGAAGGGAATAATTACACCTTGTCCCTGGCTTTCACAGATCAAATATGTTCCCGCATTTCTTCAAATTAATCTCAGGAATGATTGTTGGCTTACAGGGAATCAGTGGCAGCACAGTATATGTTCTCAGGGAGAAAATACTGTAGATTAATTTGGTTAATATTTCATAAAGCTTAGCAAGGCAAAGGGCATTTGAGGCTTTTCAGATTATTTGTTCTCAGCCAATATTACATGCCACGGTTGAGCTGCTGCGCCACTGTGCTGCAACTCCCTAGCACAATGCCAAAGAAAGGCACTTGCCTTTAAAAGTGTTTGTCTGTGATAGCATTGTTTGCGAAATGGGAGCTGCTCACATGTGCCGCCGCTTTTCCTTTTTTTGCCGTGATCTGATTCAAAGGGTCTCGTTCACGTACGACTTTGTACCGCTCTCCCGAGTGCTGATAACTGCGAAAAGATTTGTATTAATATCCTCGTTGGTGCTCTTTTATATTAGCTGATTCATTCTCTGCCCGGCTACTCACGCACACCTCTGTTAAAAACAGGGATACAACATAGCAACGTTGCTCTTGACAGCTTGACAAACTGACATTCCCACTCTCTGTGACCCCCTCCTGCCCTCTTGGTCTCTCTGATACAACTGTATATTGTAACCAACAAGACTGTAATCAGTGCAGACCTAATCTAATCATTGCTCCGACAAGCAACACTGGCTTCCATGAAACACATCTCGCATCAAGAGGCAGGCTGCTTGGACGGCATCGGGTGGCGTAAGCGACCGCTTCATGAAATGTCAGGAGAAGCAGGATTATTCCCGAAAATGTCACTGACAGCATAATAGCTTTAGTAGACAAGTGTCTCATGCTATGTTTGTATCTCATGTCAGCAGGTGTGATGCATAACTCAGTGTGTGTCATAAAAGCTACTGTACACAAATGAGAACGTAAACAGAAAGCGGGACGTGTTGACTGAAACTGGTGTGTGATCGGTGAGCGTGCAAACCATCGAGTTAGACGTTAAAGTGTGTGTTTTAGATCCGCACAAACAAATGCACATCTTTAAAACCTCCTCATTATTGGCAGCGGGAAAGCTGCCTGGGCACCGGGACAACTCCTGTGTGTATTTGTGTGCGTGTCTGTCTGCACTTGTGTGTTTGTGGTATGCGCCTAATTCAGTGGCTCATTCCAAGATTTGGTTAACCGAGTTGGCTCGCCCTATCACATTGCCACAGAGTGTGCAGTTGCTTCAGCCTCTGTTTCATTTAGTGGCACCCACGCTCTTATCCTCTTGCCATGAAAACACGCAGACACGCACGCTTTCTCTGTGGAACAGAAATATACACGCGCACGCACACGCACACACAGCTGAATGAGCGAGTGACAGAGTTAGAGGGACATAAAGAGAGAGTGAGAAAGAGGAAAAAATAAGAAAGTACCAATTAAGCTCCTCAGACGGTTCTGCCAACAGACATCAGGAGGTTGGAGGCGGTGAGTGTTTGTGTGTGCGTGTTGGATAAGGGGGTAGAGGGTGTTTGACTAGAGCTGAGGTCTCTAACTTTTGCGTTGTCAGTTTTGTACTTGTACAAGTTTTGAAACAACTCATTACCGTGAGGTGTCAATAACCTGCTGAGGAGGCTGGCAATTATCAAGAGCTTGTCACTTTTTATAGTTGTTTGTTGACAATTTCCTATTATATGCTGTATTCTTGTTGCTTGTACTCATTTTTTACCGTGTATATAGCTTTGTTTGCACTGCTGTAGATCTTTAAATATCTGCAAAATATAAATGTACTAGCAAAGTACCCAGTGCTTGTTTGTAACAAAGAAAGCATCTTTGTAGAGTCATCGCAGCTGGGATATTTGATGGCGCATACACCCCATAAAGAATATAGGGCTGACAGTACTAACGCACTAAACATCACTCAAGGAGCTGACAGATTTTACCCACCTTTGGCTGGCTTTGATCCGGTACTAATAGCGTGCCCAGTTCCAGTGACATCAACAAAATCACAAACAAATCTGTATTTAACGTTCTGGGCTCTAGAGTATATATGTACACTTGAAGACAGGGTTTAAATTTGAGTGCCTTTGGTGGTCTTTTGGCTGTGCAACGTGTCCTCCAACTGAAACATAAGCATTCGTCGTTTCAGCAGAGCCCCGAAATACAAACTATATTTACGTTTCCAAATGGCCGCGCCTACCTCCGACTTCACGTGTCATATGGACATGTCCTTGGGCAATGTTGTCATGGCTCAGAGGATAGAATAGTAATTTATCAATCAAAAGGTTGATGGTTCACTCCCAGGCTGTCAGATCAAAGTATCCTACGGCAAAACAAATATTTCAGCAATGTGACAAAATCTATATTTACGTCTTTTTTCTGGGATCTGCAGGACAACACCGAACACATTATTTAAACGCACTTTCATCCGCAACCAATAGATGTCGCTTTTCCCTTCCGAAACGTAAATATTGGCACAAATCACTCTGCGGATAGGCTTTTTGGCTAACATCTGCGTTGTTCATGACTCAACAATGCACTAACTATACACTGCAAACACACTAAAATCTCTCACATTTCAAAACTTCCTTTGAGTATAGCTGCCTCTCTTTTGCCCCATCAAGACTTCCGCTTGTTGTGCAGCAACCAAATGCCATTCGTTTTTGACCAGTTGCATTTTCCCACCAACAGGAAAGAGGGTTTTGTGATTCCTTTTACTTTGTCTTTTGTTTTTTTACTCACAAGCACTTTCTGATAGCAAAAATCTTGGTTTTACTCTTTCTTCCTGAACCAAACACACATCAAACATGATAACAGTATTCAGGAAAAAGCATGGTGTAAATTATTTATCATATGTGTGGTTTTGCTTGGCCTATCAACACAATTTTAAAACTGGCATATAGTTTGAAGTCTGCACTTTTGGCATTCAGCCAGTAATCTTAAATTGTTGATGCCATTTGGATGCATGACTGACTCCAGTGGGTTAAACTGGGCCAAAAATGCATTTAAAAACCATGCACTTCCATTTGTTCTCCCATACCATAAACATACATACAACTCCCCATTCAAACTGATTTCAGTATGACACACGTGGCTGATCTCTGGCCTTTCAATGATTTCATTGAACTGTTCTTTTTCCAGAATAAAGTAATTTACATCTTTAATAAGTTAAATAAGTTTAATCAGTTTAAAAAACAGGAACTGAGGACGCAATTTTGAATTTTCTGTGGATTTTCTCAAATGCACACAGGTTCAAATATGTACATACACCTGCACAAATATTTAGTTAAATGCAAGTTGCACCATAACCAGATGTCTTTGGCAGCCATCATCAGGCTTTTGGCATAATTCTGGCTGGATATTTGACCACTCTTCTTGGCAGAATTGGTAGAGTTCATTTAAATTGGCTGGTTTCCTGGCATGAACTTGGCCCTTAAGCATATTCCACAAATTTTCAGTATCGTTGAGGTCAGAGCTTTGGAAATACCATTTCAGAAGCCTAATGTTAGCCTGTTTTATCCATCCCACAACCAGTTTTGTGGTGTGTTTGAGATTATTTTCCTGTTTTAATACCCAGTTATGTCCACGTTTCAACCATTTAGCTGTAGATTTGAGGTGAAGTTGAAGGATTTGGAAGTTGTTCTCCCCCTTCATTATTCCATCCACTTTGTCCAATGTACCCAGTACCACTGACAGCAAAACAGCCCCAGAGTATGATGCTATCACCCCTTGATGCTTGGCAGTTAGTACAGTGCTCTTGGGTTTGAAAGCCTCACCTTTACTCCTCCAAATGCACCTCTACCCATCTTGGCAAAATAGTTCAATCTCTTTCTCGTCTGACCATCAAACCTTTCTCCAGAAGGCATTTTGCTTGTCCATGTGGGCAGATGCAAATTTCAGTCGAGCTTCAGTCATGTTCATGGCAGGCTTAAGCCTTAGTTGTTCCTGGATTGTTCCTGAACATCCTAACCGATTTCCTCTCATCTGAGGGCGACAGTTTGGGTCTACTTTCATACCTTTGCAAAGTGGATACACATTTGAATAACTGGTGTTTATGTACAACTGTTTGAACTGATAAGTTTAGACTCTGCAGTTGTTTAGAAATGTCTCAAAGAGACCTCAGCTTGTGTAAATCTACAGTCATCCTCCTTAGATCTTCACTAAGTTCCTCAGACTTTCCCATTGTTCTGAGTGCCGTCAAACAAACCCTATTCATGCTGGCAAAGAGAAGCTACCAGTTGTAGTCATGAGCAGTCATAAGGAGCTAACAGACGTCGGCCTTGTCAAGTTAAAAGACATTTTAGGACTTTCAGCACCACTTATTGAAATATTTAAGTGAGTTTATGTATATATTTTGACCCTGTGTGGATTCGAGAAAATCCTAAATAAATTTAAACTTCAAATTCTCATTTTTGAAAGTACGGTAATTAAAGATGTATGCTGTATAATAATTCCCCCCCTGGAAAAAGAGCAATTCAAAAAAGTCATTATGAGCCCAAAATTACCACGACATCCATGCCTATGATGAGTGCATGTAAACCTCTCACCAGAACTGTTCGCGTACACACAAAGCTCACATGCTCATTAATACTTAAGTGCTGAGTTTTATGCAATATTTCAAGATAAGTCTTTTTTTTGTCTCTGCAGACCCAAGAAGCAGCTTCACATTATAAATGCTGACCCGAACAGTCCCAGTCTTCATATAAAACAAACAGCATTTTAGAAGTCAGAAAGATGCTTTGAATTATTAACTGATTTTCTGAGTTATTGTCAACTTTTGATTCTCTGTTCAACTTGGGGGGGGGGGGGTCTTTTGCTTTGAGACTTGTATTGTCATCAACCAGTAGCTAAGCTTTAATCCAAACAATCTTAGAGATAGAAAAAAATGAACTGTACTGCCAGACGAAAGCCTCTTCCTCCGCTCTCTGTTCATGCTGCGAAACAAAAGGGTACTTTGGCCAAATCAGGACTGACATCATTGGCAACAGCTGCAGGCTGCATGTACGGTGTGTGCACGCATGTGTGTGCACGCATGTGTGTGCACGCCTCTGTGTGTTGATGTCTGTGTGTGCGCGTGTTTGCGTCTGTCAAGATGAGGTGACCTGATTGCTCAGCTGAGCAGTGAGGGAAGACCCAGCCTTGTGTTGTTAGAGCACCAATAAAAACCACAAGAGACGAACCACAACGCAGCCCCTCCCTCTCACGGTCCCTCTGAGTTTTTGTGTATCTGCCGTACCCACCCCCTGCACACCCCGGCCACGCACACACACTTAGACACACAGTGGCACTCCTGACCATGCCAAAGGAGATTTAGAGATGAAAAATGATCCACCACTGGCCGAGCACTGTGCTATCAGCTCGCAGCTATGGAGTGGTCAGGCCAAATCCTGTCCTGTCCTTATTGCTGTGAAGATAGAGCTAGTTAAAACCGGACCTCTCCTCTCCCTAGTCTCAGGCAGGTCCCCCATGTACACTTTATGTACAGGGAGGGCCTTCTCCCACATCAAACCCTCTACAGCTTGATTTTGTTGTTGTTGTTTACTTCAGCAGCTACAGGGACTGACGGCCCTAAAACCCGCAATGAAACATGTCTCACTTTGCCTTAAGGTGCTATTAACCCAATTAAATGATTGATTTGTTTAGGATTCAGCGGAGAGTTATTACATGATGGCTCAAATGCTGTTTGAAGAGACATTTTAAGGGTCCTACAGAAATGGGATCTATTTCAGCATGAAGAGATTTCAGATTAAAGATTTAGTTGCTGGTGTCAGTAAAGGTGTGTGGCCTCATCATTCACGCCTCCCAGCACAAACACACAGAGCGCCTTCTCGGCACATACACACATTCACAAACAAAGATGGCCCCCCCGACCCCCTGGGGTTTCACCTCTGTAGCCCTGTGGCGAGTTGTGTGTTTGTGTCTGAGGCTTAATAACTTCACTAGGGCCATCCCACCCCTGCTGCTCTGCCTTATTATTCCCTGTACCTTTTCTGTTTTGTCCAGAGGAAGGAAAAGCGATAGGATGGATATGAAGCAGCACCTTCGGGGGAATGGAAGGGGGGGGGGGTAACAGGGCTAAAAATGAGGCGGAAAGGGGG
>VOQJ01021710.1:0-11819 GCA_015052665.1 Apistogramma diplotaenia | reverse complement strand
TTTCCCTTTCCCCCCCCCCCCCCTCTGAATCCCTTGAGTCACTGCTGTTGTATTACAACCTCTCCTGACAGAAAATCAAAGGTAGATGCACAGGCTCCGAACAGAATTAAGACACACACCAATGGCAGCTTTTATGTCTTCACAGGATCATAAAGCCTCTGAACTGGTTTTTAAACCTTTTAAAGCCATTTTTCACTGGAGTGAGCTATTTTACTTCATTGGTGGTACCAACGAAGTCCTTAAAGAAGCCAAGTCTCACAACTTGGCTGCCATTTTGAACCGCTTCAGAACACATATTTGGGTTTGATGAATTATCAGAACTAACTTTAATTTCATTGTTCACTGAAACACAATGTTCAGAATTTGCTGATTTTGCTCAAAATAAGGCTTTCAAAGTTTCACCTATTCTTTCCCCCCCATCTATTTTCTTTCAGGATTCGTTGAGTGTCACATGTCATTCTTGTAACGCTCCATGAAACAAGGTAAAAAATGAACCTTAACTCTGAGCTTCTCTGACACTATAAACTGGCAGGAACAATTTGCTTTTCCCAGCTTTTAGTCACAAACAAACTCTTACTGTCCTTATCTCATATGCACAGACATAAACACACTCTAGCTGCTGAGTGACAATCTTTGCCTCATCTTTTCCGACACAGAGAGGCCCTTCTCATGCAAATTTTGAATATCTGCAATTCCCTGACTAATGAGCAAAACTGTATCTGCTCAAGATGATTGTGTGATCTGTAAAATCTTCTAAATGCAACTTGTACTCACTTTGTTTTCAGATTAAAAAAAGAAACGTCAATTACTGTATGGAAAAAAAAATCTATAGAAACAGATGTTTAAGAAGTTCTGGGTTTATTTGACTGACAGGTGTGCAAAGAGAGGCAGAAATCACAGCAAGACATCGGAGCGAAGACAAAATCATAAGAAGTAAATCACAAATTAACATCAAGCAGCGTGATGAGTTACTCTTGCTGTAATTTACAACTTCAGTATCGCAGTGTGAATTCCCAGACACTTTAAAATCCTCCATGTGCTGCACATGCACGTATAGTGCAGCTGTGTCCAAGATGGTCAAAAACAGTGATGTACAGACACACACACACACACACACATCCATACGTTCAAACTACCTTCTAACCAGCTGACTCTAGTGTTGCTAGGTTACTTGCTGAACTAGGGTACTACATGTGGAATATATTTGCATAAATATCACACACAAGTGTCAATATAACATAAAACAGTGGAGAAGAGTAAATGAGAGATTAGAACGGTGCACTTTGATCAGTAATGGCGATCAGCCTCAGTTCATTTTCCAAGGGTAAAATGTGAAATCAAAGTTGTGTGTGTGTTTACCGATTTATAGCACAAATTTTGACACGTTTGAAATGCAAATAAAGTGTACATGCAAAATGTCTACATGTATTTGCATAATGCATGCATGTCTGCATGCGTGTGCCAGCTTAGGCTGGTGCTTTGATCTAGGACTGCCATGTTACAGTGAAGGAATGTCTGCTCTTGAGACTTTTAGCTGTGAGTATGCACCCATATTGTGTTTGTTTTATATTTGAGCAGAGGCAGCGAGAAGGGAGTCTGCAGGCCGTCATGGACTGCCTGTCTACCTGCAGAGACTGTTTATTGTCACATGGAGGTAGTGTCAAAAACATGTGATACAACTGGTCCGTGGGCTACTCTTGCTTGTGGTGCTCTTGATCCATCAGCCAGCCATGGAGAGGAGACACATTTGTGGAACCATTAATTACATGTTGCAGCGTACACCAAGAGGCATCACTGAGTAATATTAATCTGGACTCCACTCTGACAAATGTTCAGCACCTTGTGGACACTGGACACTGACTATTTGGAACAAACACCATGCATGGATACAGAGCCACCAGGTAGCTCAGGCCACAACCCGGTCCTGTTAACACCTTAGTATGTCCCTGCAGTTCAAAGACTTCCTGTTGCCAACAAATCTATGAGGAGGTGGAGTCTGAAGCCCAAACTCCAGCTGAACAAGTGGCTTCAACCACCAGGTTTCAGTACTGCATGGCCTGTTGCCCCGCCCCACACCACCAACCTTAACACCTCCTAAGCCATCAGCTAAAGAGACAGCTCGAGCGAGTACACCAAGGTAAGGCTGCAGGTCCTGACCGCATCAGCCCAGCATTACTTTAGCCTGAGTCTGCCGCAGGAAAATGCATGGGACACATGTTTAGTGCTGGTATCAAAGAAAGCCTTTCCTGGCCTCAGCAATTTCAAATATTACATGTCATGCAGGTTCTAGAAAGATTGGTTTTCACCCGGCTTAGTTCCCAGGTGAAACACGCTCTTGACCCTCTTCAGTTTGCTTAGCAGCCTAATGCTCATATTTACCTGCTGCAGCGTGCTCACTCTCACCTGGACATTAGAGGTGGCATTGTGAGAATCATGTTTTCTTTATTTTTCCAGTGCCTTTAATACCATCCAACTACATCTGCTGACGAGAACAGGAGCTCACTGAACAAACTGCTTTCCATCACGGACAATCCATCACACCTGCTGTAAGACATTCACTATAGGACTGTGATTCTTTTTAAAATTGGTGTTTTTAATTGCAGATTATACTTTTTCTATTCTTTATGTTGCTACTGTAATTGATTTCCGTTGCAGGCTCAATGGAGTATCTATCTATCTATCTGTCTGTCTGTCTGTCTGTCTGTCTGTCTAGTACAAAGGTCCATTGCTTTCCTTTCCTTTCATTTATTTCCTTCCTTTACTTTCCTCTTCCATTTTTCCTGCTCTTAATTATCCCCATCACACTTTCCCTTCAAACATCTCCCTGTGTTCAAAGTGTAGTGCACAGTCTGCAGAACTCCAATAATGAACAAATGGAGGAGGCTTAATAACAATGTCATTAAGGTGCAAAAGAAACAGTTTAGAAGTCACTAAATGGGATGTGTATAAATCATTTAGTCAAAAGGCAGACTGTATCCGCTGTGCAGCATGCTGCATGTGTCAGAAGTCAGATGGATTTTACACGTGCACACACATACAGGTGGAAAAAACACACAGCATGCAACCTACAGATACACACACAAAGATAAAAAAAACATGTTGTAGTGAGAGTTGTTCTGTCACTCCTGCCGATGGGGACACAGCTGTGCAGTAGGTGAGAAATAACAGGCAGTGAAAGTACTGTGTTTTGAGGCAGCGATAGTGTGTGCATGTGTGCTACCTTCGCCTAATGGCTTCAGTTGTACCTTATCAAGCTACTACCACTAACACACGGTTACTGCACATTGGAGAAGGAAAGACTGAATGCGGATCTCTGCAGGGTGGATACAAGTGGTTTTTGTGACTGAAGAACCCCACTTATATTTTACATCTAACCATTTTCTCTAATCCTGATAGAATATACTCAAACATGTGCTGCGGTAGGCTGTACTTCTCTGCCTTAGATTTCATATCTTGACATGATAAAAGCCTGATGTGACAGGAGAGCAGAACTGTTGGTTTGGCACTCGAGGCTTATACTTGAGGATGTGGGGCATTTCGATTTGAACTGCAGTGACATTTGGCATATAAATATGAGATTGTGGGCCATATTATAAACGTTGTAACATAATTTACACCTGAGATATGACTCATAATTGTGATATAAATACTATGAGCTGGTGCAATCATGCTGTAGTGAGGAGATTAGTAGGTTTTACAAAAGAAAGCTGATAATTAAAAAAATGTACACCCACATGTACACCATTGGAGAGACAGGAGTGAATATGTTGCTCTGTCTTTCTAGATAGATTAAAGAGAGAATAAACCAATCAGTGTGAAGGTTGATGGTTCGCTACCAGCCTGTCATGGTATCAAATGGCAATATAATGACTTCTGTACATGAATAACAAATGGTTGAGGTTAGGGTAGTGTGAGGAATGTGACGACATTGATAATTTTGTCGTTACACGACACGTTACTTAAACGCACTTTTCCCCTTCCAAAACGTAAATATTGGTCGTAATCCGTGACTGCAGAAACGACCAATGCCTACGTTTTCACTTTGAGGACAGGCTGCTCTTGGTGTGATGGCTTACCTGCCTCACTTGCAGAAAAGTAGAATATGATCTGCCTTTCCTCTTCATACTGTATGCCAGTAATAACTGATAGTTGCTAGTTACTAATAGGGCTGCTTTTTATGGAAAAAAAAATCATAACCACAATTATTTTGGTCAATACTGAAATCACAATTATTTAACATGATTACTCATTGACTGTAAACACTGGATTTAGAGAAGTGAACACTGTCAAATCGAATGCACTTCTCCAGTCTCTTGAAAAAATATATAAATAAACTATAAAAAACTGCCATAACATACTGACAGATCCTGTACATGTATTTAAAAGGTTTGGTAAGGACGTGACTCCTTCTGGGAGGCGGGGCAAATAGTTGTTGATAGGGACGTTTCCCTGCTAATCATGCTTCGTGATTTGTCATTATGATGTAGATTTCCTGCTCGATAATTAACGGTAATTAACACATAATGCACCTGCAGAAACGTAACTGCTGCTAAGGTTGCTGGCCCCTTATGTAGGCTGCATCGTTGGGCTGCAGAATAAATCAAGGATAAGAGTACACGAAACTTAATGACACAAAATCATCTTCATAATAATAATTTTTACGCAGTTTTTGTGATAGTTTGGATCCAAAAAATTTAAATCTAATTTCGATGAATTGCACAGCCCTGGTTACTAAATAAATTGCCTAATGAGGTTAATGACACTTTTCCATATGTGTAAATGATCTCACTTCGGGGACGCACCTCTGGATCTTATGAAGTCGCAGTGATTTAATGAAGTGAAACAGTTGGAAGCAACAGAGCCACCATTGTTTATATTTTGTCAAACCAGCTACATTAATCAGCGTGTCTCATTAACAGCACCTTACATATGGACAAGTCTGTGAGCCTCCAGCAAATCAAACATGAAATTTTTATTTTGCATATTTGATGTTTATAGTCTTGTTTAACCAAGTTCCACTTCCAAATTTGTGACTGAGTGTGCTGTCATTTGCTCATTAATATTAAACACAAAGCGTTACTTTTACCATTAAGATATTTATGACCAAACTGGAGTGTGAATGCCTGCGATAGACTGGTGACCTGTGAGATGGGTAACCTGCCTCTTGTCGTGTAACAGTTGCGATTGGTTGCAGGCCCACCCCCACCCCTCCAACCACCATGAATTGGATGGATGAATTTACCAGCATGACCAACAACTGTCAAGGTCTTTCCATCAGCAATAAAAGAAAAAAATAAGGCAGAAAAACTTAACTTAGCTGCACCTGCTGAACATTTATTTTGCAGAAACATGCACTGGCATGACTTGATTTCAGTTATGTAGAACACATAATTGACAGTGCCTAAAAGGTCTTAATGGCTGACATTCAAAGACTTGAAAAACTTGCAGCTACCAGACAATTAATGTGATGGCAGGTTGTTTCATACATGCAACATGTGGGCATTTATTATTATGTAGCAGGTGTTCAGGTGCAATGGTATCCAGAGACATAATCACACCTTACGAGCGTTACACAGGTCATTTACAAGCCTCCTAAAAATAATACAGATTTATTTTTCTTAGTTAGAGATGAGTGATATATGTAATTCCATTACTGCTTACGTGCAGCACTGCCAGACAAACGTAATCGATTTCACTTAGCGATGAATTTGTCGCTGCAGCACCATGGCTGCTTCGTGTTATTACTGTACTGTGTTGAGTCAAGTGTGTGTCAGAGAAAGAAAAAGAGAAAGCAAGAGATAAGAAGCAAATGAAGAGGGGAAAAAAAACCTTGAAATCCAGTTCATCTAACATCCAGAGGTTGCAGCTGTGTGCCATATGAATGTATAATTCTGTGTGCTCAATTTATATTCAGTGCAGAGAACTGCACACTTCTATTATCAGAATATTATCACAATCAAATTAACTGAGGGTAATTTCATCTCTGTAATAGATACCATCTAATGGGATATGCACATAACCATGTAGCATTACAAAGAAAAAAAAAAAAGAGAGATTGTTACCCGGCACTTGAAAAATCTGACATTTAGTCATGAATTTCATAAACTGGTGTTTCAGTTTATAGCCACTACCCCCAGCCCCCACAAACAAAAAAACAGTGAAAAGTCAGCAGTGGAATAAATAGAAACGTTTCCTCATTCATACAGTCACCATTCATGTTTAAAAATCAATGAAAATGCTCACATTTAGAGCGATTTAAAAAGAGAATGACATTCAGGAGTCATTCATCGACGACGCAGACAAAAGGAGAAGTATCGCAAAGGAGGAGAAGTGGGAAGGCTCAAAAAAAAAAGTATCCTGCTATTGTTCACACTCTCATTATGAAGTAGAAAATCAGAGCAATCTAACCAGGCAAAACAATGAGCGCAGGCGAGCGCGAGAACGACAAGAAGAGGGAAAACAGGAGATAATGAAGACTTCATTAATCAGTGCTGATACAAGCCCTCGTTTATCATGCCATTGTTGAAACCAATACAAATTTAACTGCTGAGATGTCCTTAAGAAACATCTGATTGTGGAAACTTTTCCACTTGCTGTAACACTGCACTCAAATGAGCAGTTAAAAAAAAAAATCTAAATTTACAGGTGTTATAAATGTAAGATTTGTAATCAGTTCAATAGAGGTGAATGGGAAGATCTCAGTGCAGGAGTGAAAAGAACAACAGGATCTCCCTGCTGTTTATGGCTCACTGGGTGCCTTTGATTTTTTTTTTTTAAGCAATCACAACTGCCAGTTCAATAAAATGTTAGTGAGATAAAATGAAAATGAGTCTGCAGATCTAATAAAATTGTCAAAGAAAAGATCAAACAGACCTGTAGGTTTTGCTCTGGCTTATCTGGAATGAATAATGCAAGAAAGCTCATTTTGTTTTCGGGTGGGCTTCTAAAATAAAAAAGATGTGAGTCTGAAATGTTCTTCCGCAACCATGTAGTTATTTAAAAATATATTTCTGTCCTCACTGTAATACCTTACCTCCAAAAAATGCATGCTAAGATTCCTCTCATCTAATGAATCTTTATGTCACCTTAAAATAACTTTCTTTTACGCTGGATAGATAAAAACACAAACTAAACTATAAAGTGCCTGTTGCTTCGCTTACTTTTACATGTTCTGCGCTTGTGGTTTCTATCATTCTGGACCAAAAAAAAATGGATAATTCTAGAGTTGTGCTATCTTAAGTCCAGCAGCTGAACCAGGGCTGGCCAGAGGGGTGGTCATAATCATCTCTGTAAAACTGTTAATCTGCATGAACAAATTCTAACAGCACAATCACACTGATATTTAATAAATCCCCCATAATTATTATAATATTATAATACAATAATAGCTATTTTAAGGGTTAGCTAAAACGAATGCAGAAAGTAGCATATTAAAACAACCTTGAAACTGTACATAGTTTCTGTGATGAAACCTATGCTGATGCAGGACAAGTAAAGAGCATAAACTCCAGGACATACAGGGCATCATCGCAGGTTCACAGAGAGCTGGAGCTGGAGCTAACCAGGAGCTGCCTGAAGATGTCAGGACTTCAACAACAGATTTAAGAACAATACATTCAGACCCACAGTGTGGTTCTTTGATTTATATTGAACACAATGACCCAAATATATTAAAAGTCCTTCTTTGAGAATCACGGGTATCTTTACAAAATCCAAGAGTCATTCTGGACTAAAAGAGCTGTGTTTCCTTTGAAGGGTTAAAAAAACAGAAAAACGATCCAGATGATCTGATGATGATGATCACACCTGTTATTAATCTTTTTGTTGGTCTTTCTGTAGACTCCTCTTTAGGATTGTTGGATCAGGGATTAGGGTTCTTTCTCTAAATATGAAGGGACTTTATTCTGCAACATAAAGATAACTTGGTGTGAACTGGCACTTAAAGGAACTGCCTTCTTTTATTAGTGTTTGGAAAGTTGCACAAATATACAAAAGAGTGTGTTTTTGGTGGTGGCGGGGAATATTCAGGGAGGGGCACTTTATGCCTTATACAGCTCACAAGACTTGATCCTAAGCTGCCATAGGCCAACTCAGTCTTCTGTTAAACCCTACATGTCGCAACTTCTTTAAAATTGTCTCAAGTGGTGATAACCTCTTCAGACTTAAAAAAAAATAATCAAGTGTGAAAAATCCATCTTTCTCGACCGGAATGAAATCATTTTACAAGGTCATGGGGGGGTCACAGGTTTTATTTCGGAGGATACCTCATCTAAAATCAAACACTAATTGATAACTAATTATCTCTAAAAGTAGGCTAGGTTTAATAATGAAATCTGGCTGCATGCTCTTCTTGATTAACGAGGTCTATTGTAAATGTGCTGCTTTCTGAGGAAGCCTCTGTTCTCATAGAGCCAATTGCAGATCCACAGATAATCAGGATCATGGAAGTAGTGAAGAGGAAAACACTAATGAATGCTAATGAGGGACGAACTCATGGAAACAGCCACTTGATTAGCTGTCTGACTTGCAGTAGCAGAAGATGATGTGCAAGTGATTTGTGTGTTTCCAACAGTGAAATTGAATTCTGTATGGGAGCGTATGCACATACGTACTGTTTCGCTGCATTAGTTTTCCCACCGTGCTTCTTTATCTCTGTTTGTGTGAGATATACTGTGTGCTAAGTGCCTTTTCACTATTTTAATCCCACACGGCTTTATAGGCTTGCAAATTAATGTGTTTTGGTTTTTTTGCACGTGTCCCCGAGATAGCAAGAGTGATCTGTCCATCATTCATCAACAGAGACAAAAGAATAGATGGCCATAAGCCCTCAGAGAATATCTTTAATCAGGGAGAAACGCAGTGCGTTGGGATGACTCAGAGGGATATGGTTAGTAAAACTTTGAGGAATTTTGTCTCTCTTGTGAGCTGGAGACTGACAAGCCATCTGTGGGAAACAGATGAGCTAGACAACTATAGCTGAGAAGGCCTTCTACACAGAGGGGAAAGCTATATTCAGTGAGGTAGTCAAGGGTAAATCCACCTTAACTCAAAGTTACACATTTGCAGAGGAGTTTACCCATCTGCTGCAGATATATTTGTGAAGGAATGCAGCTTATTTTCACTCATGAAAAAGCCTTTACACTTACTTTCTAAATTGAAGGGCTGATGAGGGTAATGACTTCATGTATGGGAACAATGATTGCTGATTGACCAAAGATGCCACCAAACTCAAATAAAATTGGATGTAATTTTACTCAAAACAGAAACAATGAGTTGCAAATGAAACACTGGTTAAACCCAGTGTTTACCATTGAAAATAGTACCAGTGCAGGCACACCATATCTTCACCAAGCATGAATGTTTTTTTGTTTTTACATTTATACATCCACTATTATGGGCCCAATTTATATGTAAAATACTACTGCTATTGGTTAGTTCTCCTTAGGTCTATGTGACATTTTAGCTCCATTCAGGGGATTGTGCTGTGTTTTTAAGGCATTCATCAACATAATTTCCAACTAGTGTCACCAACTGTTTTCAAGGTTAAGTATCTAGAGCCTGCTTGGCAAGTTGCAAGCTGTCTCTGCATTATGTAAGATGCTAATCTGAACAGTTGCGTGCGACTAATAAGAGGTGGTGATGCTCATTAAGGGAAAAGAGTCAAGAGATGCCCCAAAATTTCCAGAAGACTACTACGGCACATCCAGGTTTCTAGATGTACACAGAGCGTGCATGTTGAACAGCAAAGAGCCACAGAGTTCTGAAGCTTAAAGGAGTGACAGAAAAGTAAGGAGGGAGGAGGAGTGCAGACAATGTGCAAATGTATTAAGAAAGCTCGGTGTCGAGGTTCACGAGCCTCGTTAGTTCTGCCTCTCACAGGAAGCTGATCTCTCTAATCAGAATAAGCAGCTTGTCAGCACACACTTCTCATCATCTAATTAATCGCAATCAGACATGAATCTACAACATATTAGCGCTACCTAGACATCTCACAAATTCTCTCTCTCTCTCTCTCTCTCTCTCTCTCTCTCTCTCACACACACACACACACACACACACACGCACGCACACACACACACATACCTCAGTCTGGCTGGTCACAAGGTGCTTTTTTCCCTCCCACTTTAGTTGTGTATGTGTACAGGCATCTGGAGTGTGACCTCACTAAGTTTCAAGGGCGCCATGAAAGCGGAACGATTTCGTTCATCAAATCAATACTAACCCTTAACGGCCTTAACTTCTCAGCCAGCTGTGACAAGGGGGATGAAAAAAAGAGTTGCGAATCAGCTGTAGAAGCTAAGAATCAGGGACAAGAGGGAGCAAATGGTGGAGAAAATTCAGGAGAGTGGCTCGGGCAGGGACACTTCAGGACGGAGTTCGGATTTAAGAAACACCGTCAACCACTCGTTCCCATTCTTGATTCCTTGAGGATCAGAGGAAAGCTTGATGTCATTCGGCTGTCTGGTCTTTGATGTGTTCTATGGGAGAGCCGAAGCTCTGAGCCTTTCATGTTGTACTTTGTATTCAAGCATCCCACCCCTGGCAAGAATTACAGTAAGATAGTCATTTAGTTCAAGCTCATCACATAGCCGATTTGCTTCTTCAAAGACATTCCACTTTGCCCGTGTTAAGGCTAGGACCACTTCAACAAAAAAGATCAAGATCAAAATACAGATGGAAAGTATCATATAATTCTACAGTTTATTACGTCTCCACTGCAGTGCTTTGGGTACACAACACAACTCTTTATATGAATCAACAAAGGGGTAAAGGGATATTCAGTGAATCTTTAAGCTAAGAGATTTGTTATGAAGCAAAACTAGCTTCTAGTTCACAGTTTCTAGTTATGTTTATTAAGGGCGTCAGACCAGCAAGTGTCATCATCAAGCTGTGTCCCAATTTACATTAAGAAAAGTGGGTGGTGTCTTATTACTGCGATTGGATGAATGACATATACAAGAACAGCATATTTTATTACTGGTGATGTCCTATATGAGATCTGCCAATTGTATGCTTAGAAAGGTATCAGCTGATGAATCAGCTCATGTGGACTGGCACGAGACCGGCTGATGACTTTGTAGTCCAAACTAAAACTGAGCCCAACATGAGGCATTGCTTCAATCAAAAGCTGGGTTTGCTTTCATTTGTATGGCACTGATGGGACAAGCAGTCTGTAACAGCTGTCTCGAACAAAAGCAAAAAAACATGAACATGAACATGAACATGAAAATTATTTCAGAGTGATTTTTGGGTCGGGAAAAGTTGATACCACGACACATGAGTCATGAGTCACAGCCCTGCGAGTATCCTCACAGTCTTCATTCACGATAACTTGGCAAAAAGGCTAATATTTCAAACAAAAAAAAAGTCAGTCTCTCCCTTGACCTTTGATTTGAGCAACAGCAAGATAAAGACAGTAAAACTCTTCATGCGCGTCTGACCTGCACTTTGCGATCCAGTGGAAAGGTTATCAAGCAGCAGGCTGACTCATGCTCTAAACACGCCAAAAATACAAACACACACATGCTTGCACACCAACATGGCACGCATGACAGGGTGGGTGGAAAACACTCTGAAAAGGTCAAGGGTTGTGGATCAATTGTGACAGGGCCACCGGGATATGGACACAGATGGCGCATAATCTCCCATCCCCTGTGAATTATGCAGCGTGACTCTCTGCCTTTCCCTCTTTTTCCACTCTGGCCAAAATCACAGCCGAAACACTCATTCAGACCTAATTACATTCTACAAAAGACCTTGTTGTTCATAGTCGAGTGTCACAAGGAAGGAAGGCAGGAAGAACTGATGTCCAGATGTCA
>VOQJ01021709.1:5613-16654 GCA_015052665.1 Apistogramma diplotaenia | reverse complement strand
TTGCTGTAATACCACTTGCAGCTTGTTGTGGACTATCTGAGAGGGAAGAAATTTCACAAACTGACTTGTTGCAACGGTGGCATCCTATTACAGTACCATGCTTGAATTCAGTAGCCTCTTTAGAATAATCTCTTGGGGTAGGTGATTAATTTTATACACCAACGGCAACATTACTGTAAACACCCAAATCCAAAGATTAGGCGGTGCAGCCCGATTTTTATCCGTGTTGTTCATTCTCAGAGGTGCCGCTTTTCCTTGTACAAATACACACATACACGCGCTCCATTGCTGCCTCTTTATTTGACACCACACAGGCTGGAAATTGGACGATCTGTTGTCATCATCAGAGGTACTTGTCTCTTTGAGCATCGAGCAGTATGTATTTCCTCGGTATGATTTTGGATGAAACTTAGACAACAGCCAAAAAAGAAACTTATTTCAGTTAGAAATTACTGCAGTGCCACTTCACTGAGTCGTACTGAGCCTCCAACCACCTATGGCACAGTGCCTTCTCCACTATAGAGCTGGTGGGAGTCAGATTTCTAAACAAAGGACATTTGAGCCTGCTGTTCTTGACCTCATTTTCTCTGATTTAAGGACAATTTTGCTTCTCTTTCTCATTCAAAGCTTATAACTAAATATGTGTCTGTATTTGAAAACAATTTTTATGCTTCTTTTTTGTTACACTCCATTCACAGAAATTTCAGTGGTGCATTGCAGTCTAGTCTGTTCTTTTCTGTCAGGGCTAAAAGTAAGGGGATGTTTGCTTATGGAATAGGGCGGCCTCAGGGCAGGTTATCACAGTCCTGACTTGTAGCATGCCTGGTGGGCGTCAAAATGGTACCAGCAGGCTGAGTTGATGAAAACCAGACAGTCTGCAGCTGAAAAGTGCAGCTCTAGTGGAATGAAGGGATAGAGAGAAAAGATATACAATGCAGCGTATCACAGAAAGGAGTGTTAGAATAGATAAGACCAATGGGTTTGGTTAAAGAAAATATGAGACACTATGTGATAAGCACGTGGTGACTTGGCACGAGGTAGATGAGTGGAATGGTTTCGGGAAGCTTGGAAATCAAGGCCCAGCGTATCTAACAGGAAAAGGGCGTATATTTCACGGATTATCGAAATGCTTTTAAAAAGTCATAACAATTTACACGCAAATTAAACAGAAAGAGTCATCAAACATTTATTTTTACATTTCTTACTTATTTGAACTCCAAATGAAGAAAAAACAGCTTGAGCTTTAAAAAAAAAACACATGCATGCAAATTCAACACAATCATTTTCCTGTTTTTCTCATCACAATCAAGTATCAGCTAGAACAGAGAGACATGCAGCTATGCTTAATTGTCCAATTTGTTGCTGCAGTATGCTGCTATTTGTGCAAACACTCTTAGCTAATGACTGGCTATGTTTACATCTCGATTCATTTGAGTGAAGCACTGTTTTCTGAAAGAAGTTGCACTCCGACTTTTCATCCACAGCATCCCTCTGTATTACTTTCACTGAACAAATTTCACGCACAATGAGCTGTAACGCTTCTAAAGTTTATAAAATCCTGACAGGTAAATTAAATACATCAGAACTCCTCCCTAAGAAGTCTTTCAGCAGATGCAAGTATAAACAAAATGCACGTGGTTATGGTTGGTCCTGAAACGAGGGCGTGCGCTTCGTTTGTGAGCAGCTGCAAGTGTGATAAAGCGCAGGTGCATTTAGGCGACTGCTGGCTATCAGGCAGAGAGGTGGTGCAGACACACGGCACTGACAGCAAGGCAGGGACGACAAAGTGCTGTTGATAAGGAATGGAGACAGAGGAGCATATGAAGGGTGTCTGGAGTCGAGCCTGCCTGACGCTGTAAATACGCTCTTGAAACACATGCAGATATGCTGTATACACACACGTAGGTGTTTCCATCACTTCAAGGGACATTGGGCTGATTTACATTCACATCCTGGAAACCAAACCCTTACCTAAATCTAACTTTAAGCCAACCACGAACTTAGTCTGCACCCCAACAATTCGATTATTTCTCCTCTACAGACTCAAAATGTTTCTTCTTCTCTTACAGAGAGTTCATCTTTGTCACAATAATGTTCAGTTCTTTGCTTCAAACAGCAACGGTGCTGTTGTAAATTATACATTTGTTAAATATATATATTTGCTATTTTATTCAGTATCATACCATCCGTGATTCACATGCCATAAGCTTACTTCTGTCTGACTAAAGGTATTTTTGATTTATGATCTGTATTTTTCCTCATAGGTGGTCATTTGCATGAAAAAAAAAGTCCATGTGAAAAACAGAAGACTTCATGTCTTCAGTCTGAGTGTTTTCGATTTTTACCAGATGAATTGTGTCTTGTAACGTGACACAAAATGAACTAATAACGCAGGTGTCTTTCTACTTCATACATTATATGCTATGTCCATCAGAGAGTGAAAGACGTAGAAGGGAAAAAAGTAACCTGAGAGTGAAGGTACTAGAAGGAAAAATGGTTTTCAGTGGGTGGTCAGACTGTCATGACTAGAATGTAAAATCAGAAATACTGGAAGTAACATATCAGTATAAGCAGTATGTAAATACTCTTTTTAAATATGTTTAACTATTTTAAACTTTGACTGCCAGATTTGGTTTTTGCAACTGTCAGTGTTGTCCTCATAGCCACTGAGGTGAGGAGCTTGATCTTTCAGCTGCAGTTTGCTAGGTAATGTTAAGCTTTTTTTCCTCACATTTTCTTTAATAAATTAAGATTATATCTTATGACATTTTATTGGCCAAGTGTCAGAGTCCAACCATGATAGATTGACTTCAAAGAAAGTTTCACCAACACTGGTTAACAACATCTGAGAGCAGCAGAAACAGCAGCACTTACTGACCACTAAGTTCCGGAAATCCTCAGCAACTCACCTTAGTCTCGCTGTCATCAGTCGGAAGTGAGCTTCACTGACTTATCCGCTCATATTGGACTCCAGTCGCAAAGTTTACAACTTCCTCCAAAGTAAATAGGCGAGAACACCCGGCAGAGTTTTTTGTCCTACAGTGGCCACCGTAGGTATGATTATACACTTGAATTGGGAGGAGTATTAAAACTGAATTCAGTTGACTGGAATCTGCAAAATACTGATTTTGCACAGTGTAACTTTAAACCCTTAATAATATTTGCAAACATATTAGAGACGAATTGTTTTTGTGTCGTATTTCCATTATTACATTATTATTTCCAGGAAATAATATTCAGCTGCTTTATTTTTTAAAGGGAGATTTTTTTTTAACATGGAAGCAATTATAATTAAATGAATTTTGTTCAAATCACCTAGCACACAGAGGAAAAGAAAAAAACATAAAAGTAAGCAGTTATTTGCAACAAATATACAGAATTTTCTGGCTGAAAAACAAGGATTTCTGTATTTATAGTATAACAGTGGCTGGCAGGGAATATTTCCCACTCTAATTCATTTTCACACACCACAAAAATGTGTATCACATACTTTTCTGTTTTTTTTTTAATACTTTAACTTTGTGTTGTCTGCCAACCCATAATACTCACTGATGCAACAGATGGCTGGTAAACGAGCTTCCTACATTAATGAAGCATCCTATTGTTAAAACTGTGTACATGCACTGAATTTCTCTGATGTGAAGCAAACACACCCACATGAGCTTTCATTCCTTTACTACTTACTCTGGCTATACATGGGGCGCATTCCAGTCGTATCAAGGCCCATGCAAACTGTGAAGCAGCCCAGCTCGCCTGCTCTCCATCACGTCTCTGTCACAAGTGCAGTCGGCAGCTCCCAGCTCCTAATTTGCTGCCTGGAGTTGGTGAGTAGAGGTCTGGCTAGTGTTAAACCACTGAATGATAAGATCCAGGTCCTCTCCCCTTTAAGTCCTTGTTTTTCCACATGAACCAATGCTCTTTTGTTTAAAACACGGGGATGACTGTTTGCAGACATATATAAACATCTATTTACATAAAACATGCCTGAGCAAGCATACATGCGCATATAAACACCAACACAAGGACACAAATTCTGTGCATTGCACCAATGTTTCCTCAAAGTGGCTGTGTAACAGATGATCTCTATATTGTGGCAGAGGACATATTGGCATGGCTCATGGCTATGGGTTGCGTGGGGTTACCCATCCAACAGGCAGTTCTCAACAAAAAAACCCCCCCAGAAAAACCAGAACGTTCACCTGCACTGCAACTTCCTGTCAGCCAACCTGTGCAGGCCGTGCTGCAGAGAAGGCCACATCTGCATCTGCACTTTTTGTTGTGATTTGATTTGTGTAAATTCAATTCAATTTGTACAGGCAAATCAAAGCTTCATCTTAAAGTTTGAAGATTTGAACATCCCCTAAGACTGCTGTAACCTTTCTGGCCTCAGCTGATAGATACTGTAACCCCATACAATGATTTTAAATTGCACTAACATATTGATTTGCTGTTCGCAAGGGAAAAAGCTCAGGCTGCAGCCAATCAGCTGTACATTTGCTAATCAGCACCCAGAGGGGAAAATAGAAGTACATGTTAGAAAAGTGAGATGGAGACGTGGGGAAAGTTGCCTGCGGCAGCATCGCCTTTTGCTCACCATCCACTGACTGCATAATGCTAGGCTATAGATCTGTTTTTGCTGGCTTTGACTGACAGCTTACCAACGTTGTCAGCAACCTTGCAGGAGTTCACCACTCCTACATCTTTCACAGACCTATCAATGACCTTCAATTTCAAAACGGCAGACCAAAATATCAACTGAAAACTTCCTTTTATCAGGTGCCAGTCTCTGAGTATTTCCCCTCACAAAAGCATAATGCAGAAAGCATACCCGGTCAGGCCACTCAGTGCTCCCATGAATCATTCTGTGCAGAAAGGACAATCTTTCAACCCTTGTGTTGTTTCATTACAGGCTGATGAAGTAGTCGAGTCCTGTGAAGTGTGGAATCTTGCTTAGCTTGGCCGAGTCTCCCTGACCTCGCGAATTCACGAATACCATATGGTAAAACTTTTTCACATACTGTAAATCCACACCGAACCATTATATGTGCAATATTCTCTTCACGCAAGACCGTAGAAGAGAAAATACATTACACATATCTTTATTTTTTTGCTTTGTTTTTTTTTAATGATGAAGAAACGGTTGCATAAGAATCGATTTTAGTTAAAAGGGGAAACTCTGTCTTATCACTGAAGGTCCTCGGAGGGGGTCTGTCTCTGCATTCTCCAGTGGAAGTCAGATGAATGAAGGTCATCATTGTGCAGCTGAAAAATACAGAGCTCAGTAAGCCTGTCTGAAAATCCTTACAAATAACTCCATCACTGTCCGCCTGCATGTTGTTTTCGCCCACGTACTTTGTCTAATCAAATCTGTCACTCCTGGCCGTTTACCTTGTCACTGTTCAAATCTACCTATTGTGCTTTTTACGACCCAGATAGCTCCTTCACTCTCTTCATCTGCCCTCTACCTGAGTCTTCTTCTGCCTTCTTGCCCTCCTTCCTTCGTCTCTCCACTCTTCCAGATCCAAACGCGTCTGTCCGCCTCAATAAATGTCCAGAGGTCTCCAATGAAGTAACACTCCCAGCGCCTGTTTCATCTCCAAGCCTGTCTCAGCTTGCTTGAAATCACATGAATGGCCTTAAAATTGCTCCAAAATAAAAGCAGCTACAAAAGTACAGATTGTAGTAATATCAACGATTCAAACAGGGCTCACACATCCAAGGCTGCCAGAGAATTTATTTTAGTAATGAGATGGAGAGATGCCCTGCGCATATCACAGCTTGGGCTTTGATTTATGCCGCTGAATGAGGTGATGCCGTAATTTGTGCACGAGGGGAAAACACACACAGCCATTTAGTGATGGGATCCAGCACTGTTCAGTGGCACTCTCCCAGCCCATCTGGCTTCATTTAGAATCCAGTTGGAGTCACACACGAACATTATACTTGGCTGTCTTCGTTTTTATTGGTCAGCCTTGATTTATGACCATCAAAGTCCAACATAATTGGCTGACACTAGATGTCTTTTATAAGTCATGTTCAAGGGGCAAAAGCTTTGGCGGCAAAAAAAAAAAAAAGAAATGCTGGAAAATGAGTGAAAACAGAAGGAATGCATGACGTGATGCCTTGAGAAGGAGCAGCAGAGTCTCTGCAGCCGAGGTTCCACTTGTGTATTTTTACAACAGGCGCCTCCTTGCCCAGCTATGTATGGCTGTGCCAAGCACTTGTGTACACAGTGATGGCCAAGTCATGTAACTTGTAGATGAAAAACATCTTTGTAGGATAGGTTCAATAATTAGGGGAAACAGAATATATGTATAATGTTACCTAATGACACCAGAGGAAATCAGCCCAGAAAAAATGTTTTTAACCCATCATGTGTAAAGTAATATGATTTATGATAGCACAGATAATATTATTATTGTGTTTGTAAACAATAAAAAAAAAGGGCAAAGACTGGAATCGGGTCATTTACCAGAGGACTGGGAGCTTGAAGGTCCTGTGCAGTAAATTAGCTGTTCCCAGGACTGTTCTGGAGAGAGATCACGGATGTCATTCCTGGAATCTGCTGGAGCAACTTTCCCAGTTTGGGGGTCACCTTCACCTTCCACATCCTCTTAAATTCTTCTCTCAGCCTCTGTTTTTTTCTCGAGCTTCTCGTGTTCCTTCTTGATGTTGCTGTCACTTGGCATTGCTATGTCTATTGCTACGACCTTCCTCCTCTGCTTGTCCACCGCTACTGTTAGCCATCACAAGTATGTTTGTTGGTATATTGAAGTCCCGCAACATCTTGCTCCGTCATTCTCAATCCCCCTTGGGGTCGTATCTCATTTTGATCTCAGGACTTCCAGACCATATTTTGCACACATGTTCCTGTATAGCTACTCTGCCAACCACTTGGCTATGGTGTTCCATGTGTGCCCTGCCTGCTAGCATCTTGCACCCTGCTGTTATGTGCTGGATTGTCTCAGTGGCATCTCTGCACAGCCTGCACGTGGGGTCTTGCTTAGTGTGGTAAGCCCCAGCCTCTGTCAGGCTTGTGCTCAAAGCTTGTTCCTGTGCTGCCATGATTAGTCCCTCTGTGCTGTCTGTCAGTCCAGCTTCGTCCAGCCATCGGATTTTTGATGCCAGCCACTTCTTTACTATTGCATGCAGTACACGTATATCTGTCATATTGATAATAGGTCTGTAAGGCAAAAACACCATTACATTCCAAACAGTCAAAAACTCCAAGTAGAAAAGCCACATGCCGATGTTCAGAACTTTTAATTTAAGTTTTATTCTTACTTCTTCACTCTGTTGTTACTGTGACAGCGACATGCCCGTGCATGGAAGCTGCATCCCTGCACACAGTTAAAACCAAATCATCTGAAACGTATCCTAAAGGTTCTTACAGAGTACAGAATGATTCATCACAGAGACTGTGATGCAGGATAAATCAGCTGTGGACCGAAGCCACGAAACACTGATGTATGTTGTGAGGCTGGGGTGTGAACAATGCCCGACACATTTAACAGAATTAAAAGTGGTTTCCGGAGTGCATGTTTAACTTGTGACTGCAGCTTTATGAGATGGCATATTCTTCTGGTAAATTCATTATATTCACTGAGGGAGGAAGTGCGATTTTTGTGTTTCTGAACTTGTTTTTTTTCAAAGTCTTTCTGTTTCTCCGGTGACACGATGCAAAGTCAAGACTACCCAGATGGGTGTCCCTTCTGCAAAAGACAAGTAAATGAAAAGATGCATTATGTCTCTTTCAGGGATGGCAGAAAAGATTAAATGACAGCGTGGAGAAAAAAAATACACAAAAAAAAACAGAAGACAGCAGAATGAGAGCAGGCGAGTTTAGCCAAGCAGAGTTTTTCTTTTGCCTCCGTCTTTTTTTAGTTTTTGGAAGGCAGCCTAAAAATGTGCCTGTCGCAGATGTTTGGACAGAAGGTGTTTGCATGCTGTTCGTTTATACACTGCCATACGGGACACAGTATGACCACCACAATAACCAGTAAGTAACACTCTCCATGTGCACAATTCCTCGCCAACTTCTACCTTCTGTTTTTGGAGGAATCACATACCCCCATGGATTGAGATGTACCTTGAAGCTCCCGACTTGCCCCATAACCACAGTTAATGATGCTGCACTCGGTAAATGATTTTGTGTTAGCTTGGCTTCGGGAAGGAAAACAAACTGCTTTTATTGAGATTTTACTGGATTGCTGTGTGCGAATATGTGCACAGGTGTAAACTTCAGTGCAAGCACAGATTGCTGTAGATTGGGGCTTGTCAGAACTCCCACTCATGTAAACTTCTTCCTCATGACGTGGTAGCCTTGCTCAGCTATGCTCTACTGCAGAAAGCTACCCGAGCCATCTGTCATTCTGCCCGTGAAGGTGAACAGACTGTGTGCCTGAACCGGTTCCAAGTTTCTCATGCTACCACTCCCACTACATATTGCAGGGGTACAGTATCACTGTCACCAGCTTTGTGCTGCATATTCATCAGTTTCAGCACTTTGTCAAAGTTCTAGCATCAACATTGCTGACTTCCCCTCAAAAACACCCTGAAATATAATCCTGTTGCAAAAGGAAGCATTTTGAAGGATCCCGATATGCTTTTTTTTTGAAAATGTGTTGATTAATGATGCAGACAAGTATCACAAATTTACAGTATGGTAAAACTACTTAATGAGAGTCGTAGCATGTAAAGTGACAACTTTGCTGTGCAAATCAGCTCGTATGTGTCCAGCTATCAAAACCGTTTGTCTTGTGTTTGTTTGAATCATTTCTGCCGTCACGTTCAAGGAGAAAAAAAAAATCACTTCATTAATGCAGCTCACTGGTACGGTGGAGATGAGGCAGACTGATGCGGCTCCAACCATATGCTGTTCATTTTTTATCCTTGAGCCATAGCTTCCTGCTTGAATTCTTTTTTTCTATTTTTTTTTTTGCAGAGCGTAAGAGAGTTGATTTAGTCATAAATGTGTTATTAAACCTATACAGTCTCCAACAAATGCTGCATGTGGGTCCCATAATTCCCCGCCGTCATTTTGAGGCTGAGAAAACGCACAATTCTGCTAGCAGTCATTTAAAAACTACATTTTTTTCTTAACTTCCCACTAATTACTTGCTTTTACTGCTCTGCCTGGCCAGTTTCAAAGAGCTGAAACACTATTGATTTGCAAAGCTCTCAAGTATAACTAGAATAACTGAGTTTTAGAATTCTGGCTCACTTGTTAGGCTAATGGTTAGAAATTAGAAGATGTGAGATGCTTGAAACAACTGCTTCTGCTAGCACAAAAAGTTCAGAATCCTGTTCCATTGCATTCATAATGCTGCATCTATTCATCTGCAAATATCACGGCATCGCACCAAAACATAGAAAGTGGATGCCAGTTACAGTAACAAGCTTCTGGCTGGAGTTTGTGGAAGAAAGGAAGATGACACCATACATAAGCTCATCTGTCTAAAACTTGCATTATCATTTTATTGTTCCTTTTAACCACTTGGTGGTTGTTTGCAATGGAAAAGTCTATAATTCAATTACCAATATTTGTATGATCCATAATTACTGTCGGACCAGATTCCCAGTGAATGAATAAAAGTAAAATAAAGAAGTAAGGAAAGAATTGGAGCAACCTTTTCTGTCAAGCATGTCGTAATCAGATGGATCATTTTTCTCACAGTTTTGGGTCGTTTTCCCTACAAATATTTACTGCAGCTACCAGAAACAACAACCAGAAATGGTTTACATAAAAGAAATGAGTGACAGAAAACATAAATCTTCAGGATTTTTCAGGCACTTCCATTCACATATCGAAAACAAACAAAAAAAGCTTTGTTTTATCTGATTTTTCAAGCTGGCTTTAAGGTGACTTTACTGGATGATTTAATATCACTGCAGTTTTTTTTTTCATCACAGTCTTACTGAGCTCAGCATTTAAAGAGAAAAACCTATTATATGTAACTGAATAGACTCTGCCCTTGAACAACCACTGTGTCAGAATAGCATAATTCAAACTGTAGGTCTCTGAATATGCACGGTTCTGTTTTTGCTGGGAGCACGTCGGAGCCACGGTGACTCATTCACACTCTGAGCCAAACGTCTCAGAAAAAAAAATTGTTTTCTGAATCGAATGAAAGACTTCAACTAGAAAAGTTAGCAAGTCAACATTAGGTTAGAGGCATTTTTTTCAGCCACTTAAGCAACGGAGAGAAAAGTAGTGAAAGCTTCAAACATTTTTAATCTGAATTCTTTTTATTTTATTTTCTTAAATTGTTTCCAATCAAAGCAAAGTAATATTTAAGTTGGATATATGAAAACATTAAAGATCTGCGAATAATAATGATAATATTTTTTCTTAACAATTCAAGTGCCATCATTTATCTCCTTTTCCATAGGAGGAGAAGAAAAAAACAGCCATCAGAACCGGACACATTGCTTATTTGTTTACCACACATATCTCATTGACATGCAAATGCTTCTCCCTACCCCAACTCTTCAAAATAAAATAAAAAAGGAGCGAGAGGGAGAGAGAAAATCAGTTATTAAAATTCAGGTAATGTATTCCTGTTTTTGAATTCTATTTGAGAAACATTATTAATTTCATATATCAAGTTTGGAGCGGCCATCTGTTCGCCGCGCACCGCTGCACCTCCTTCCATCTGCCCCTGAGTTCCCCGTGCGCCGTTCTGCCGCCGCCAGCTCCAAGTTTTTATGCACTCTGGCTTTTTGATTTGTCACTTATCGCCACCGAGGCCCATGTGACCACCTGAGCACGCTCGCTCCAGGATGGCAGCGGCCTGGCGAGGGCATTCAAAAGGATCAGCGATGGTGACTGCTGAGGCTTAATAAGTGACTTAGCTGAGCCGCAGCCGTGGCTGCTTCCTCACCGATGCTGCTAAAAACCAACTATGGCTGTTTTCCCCTCCTATTTACTTCTCTGTTATTCTCTGGACACACACAGCCTCATACCCTCTTCTCCACCTGCTATGCTTTTTTTTTTTTTTTTTTAAATTTTTTTCGTCTCCTCTTTTTTTTTTATCTTTTT
>VOQJ01021706.1:21532-33913 GCA_015052665.1 Apistogramma diplotaenia | reverse complement strand
TAAAGTGGAAAAACAAAAGAGCGAGGAAAAAAAAAAAAAAAAAAACTGTCGGTCTGAAACCTGATTTTCTGACTCACAGAGATTACAGAAGGTAATGAAAAGGATAAAGTGCCCCCTTTAATGTACTTTGTATTTACAAGACAATCGAATGGCATCTCACAATAAAAACAAGTGCAATTTCAGCCACATGTGTCCATTTGTCCACACCGAGTCAGTCTGATGTTATTCAAATATTCTCCCATGTTACTCGGGTGTGGTATGGCAGGCAAATAAAGTGTAAATTAGCAGGCTGAAGAACCACTCCCATGAAGGGATCCAATCTTAACTACTTGCAATACAGTGTTACCAACAAAGAAACTTATAAACCCAACAATGATGTCCTCCTGCGCTGCAATTTGGCCCTGCTGGAGCCTGTGGTGGACTGTCCCAGGCCCACGCACCATATATTTGACAACCCTGGTCTAAATGGTCTGGAAAAGTGCCTTAGAACAGATGAGCATGAATCCTCTGTGGAGGTCAAAACTTTGTAAGCACTTGCATCAGGGTCATTAACAGGTCAAAAAGCCCCCCCACGAGCTGCTCATGAGCAGTGAACAAATCATCTTGAGGCTGCCATTAACTCTACTTATCAAGCAGAGACACGTGTCGAAACCACAACCATTTATGGGTATCGAAGGTCCAAAAAACGGTGAAAAAAGTCAACGGGAGTTCTGCTGATGCCACATTCCAGCTCCAATTTCATAGCTTTTTTTCCCTGCAGAGTCTCCGATTTGTCCTCACAGCTGAGAAAACCCAGAGCCCATGAATGTCACGCCGTGTTCTAATTATAGCTCTGCTCAACTAATATTCTAATTAACTGACATATTAATCAAGCCGTTGTGCAGAAAACCAATATATTTGGCCTCGATATTGTAATAAAATTACACATATCAGCTCGAGCAGCTGATTTCTTTTAAAGTGCATTAACTGAATCAAACTGTTTGTTTGTCTTATTTTGATAATTCACACGACAAGAAAGACCTAATGGTTTTTATCCCTTCAGATCATCCCTCAAGTCAAGTTCACAAACCAAATGGGCCACAGCTACAGTGACTGCCTCAAAGATAAGAGATCTGTATTCAGGAGTCGTGATTCTTCTTGAAACGGGGTGAAGCAACGTGCCCAGATATTCTGTTATCTACCTGATCTACCAGACTTGCCCATTCACGACATGATGGCTGCAACAAAAATAAATCGCTCTGAATCAGATCGATGCCCAATGATTGAGACGGGAAAATGGAACGAGGCACGGGGAAAGAGGAATCTCATCTTGAGAGGGAATTGGATTTTCAAAAGATTTAACTGAGGGCTTGTCTGTTATGCATGTAGCTCCACGTCTTCTTGGATTCCACGGGGCCTAATAACTTCTGCAGCGCGGCGCCGAGCAGCAGTGGAAGGTGCTCGAGCTCCGGCTGTGATGTTTGTACATATGCGCACGGTCGCACGCGGGCATAAATACGCAAGTTGGATTGCCACTCAGCGTTTCTATTACCCCTCGAGTCTTATTAATGTCATTTAATAGCCATGATTGAGGTGGCCCGCTCGCAACTTCCACGCCGACATTCCTGCTCGCAAATCCTCATCAATTGCTCCAATCAGTCTCCCCACAGAGCCGATACTCTACAGGGAGACAACTCTTATTTCCCACCGCATTAATGAACTCTTCCATTTGAAAGCCTTTGACTGTCTGGCCCCTTGATTGCAAAGCCAAGGCCAATAGCCCTTGGTGACAGCTCCTTGAAAATTAAAAGTATCAATCAAGACAGGAAGGAGGGGGAAAGTTGTAATGGTTTCAGATTCTCCTGTCGAACACCGAGAGGAGTGTGTGCTAAATGGCATTTTAAAATGCTTGCTGGGGTTTGGTTTACCTCGTTTTATTGCAAGGTGGGTGGTGCTTTAGGTAGATTAAGAAAAAAACAGGAGGGGGGGGGCAGTTAATCATTTTCAGATCTTAATTAATTTCTGTGAATCATCTGGATGTTGCAAACACCCCAGAAACTAATGTTCACTACTGCTGTCTGCACACCTTTAATGGGCTAAACCTGGTAATTCAGCCAATAGCACCGATGAGGGAAAAAGCATCTTTAACCACTGCATCATCATCACCTCCTTCAAACCTACACTCGATTCATCAGAAGAGGGATTCAGTGCTGCCGGCTAAACTTGACCAGCATGGAAAAAGTGCTAATGCTGGATGACATAATCTCTGTCTAAATCAATTTCGGTGTAAAAGCACTTGACTCAGCTCAATATGTAGCTGCAGGGCTTCCGTTAAGTGGCTGCTGCCACTTACCTATTAATTCATGTGGTACCGGTTGCTCTTGTGGCCAAAATTAATCCCAGAAGCTGGAAAAAAAAAAAAAAAAAAAAAAAGCCACTAAAATAACACCGTGAGGCAGGAAGCTAGGGCCCAAAGTGTTTACAAGAAACTGAAGTGGGATGATTATGAGCAAATGTGTGATGCAAGGTGGTTTTGCAGCAAGCAATGCTACTGTTAACAAAATTAGAAAAATCCTGTGCCAGACTAAGGAGCTGTCTGGAAGGAAGGATTTCACTGCCTGCAGGCTTTGCTGTGTTATGCTTTTACAGAAAACACTAACTAGAAGCATCTCTGCAGCAGTTGTTGCTTGATAAAATGGTGACATACAGCTTGTGAGGCTACAGTGCCTTCTGTCACTCATCTGCAGTGAGTGATGAGGGAGAAGGGATCTTTTTTCTTTTTTTTTCTTTTGAAGCCAGCACCTGCTCCAACTTTACCTCAGTATCACTTTCCTGCTTCTCAAATATGTTTAAGCAGCAAACCGCACTGTGGTCAGAGCCAGGCTTGGAGCTTCGCACATCCATCTGCACAATCCTCAAGCATCATCCATCCAAACAGAGGAGGCAAGCAAGGGGGAGAGGAGGTGAAATACTGGAGGAGAAGCACGGAGAGAGCCAAGCAACCACTCAGCAGAAATAATCTGAAATAACTAAGCCTGGCTTCTTCTCCCGTCACTCCTCTGGCACAGAGGGCTTTTTTTTTATATGTGCATCCACCAACACACGATCGTGCTCTTACTTTCACAGACGCACGTACACAAACACGCACGCTGCTGACGCACCGGGGAGATATGCAAATGCGCACAACGTTACACAATTAACGCCGAGATGGGGAAAAAAAAGGGAGAGGGGGGGAAAAAAGGATGCGTAAAACGAGCAGTTGGTATCCGCTGACAGACTAATCGCTCTGCTTGGATAGTTACGTTTTTAATGAAGAACACAGAAGACTTCAGCTGTCCACTTCCACTGCCGTACTGCAGCCGTGAACACTTCCACAGAGGAGGCTCCGTCCGCAACTAAAGCAAAAGCAGCCACCGGGATTCATGCGCAACTGACAGGAAAACATGCTCCATCCTCCTGCGCATTTAACTGCCTCTTAATAGGAGTCCATTTGTTAGAGCTCGTCCATAAGTAGGCATATTTGTGCGTGGAAAACGACAGTGACAAATTAATTGTCGGTGCCCATAAACTGAATTAAACAGATCCACAGAGGGCAGCGCGGTCCAACTTTGGCAAAATGAAACGACACATTTAACTTACCAACAAGCAGTTTCCAAATGATGGTCGTGTACTTTGTGGTTAGTTCTAATAGCCCCGCAGCATCACGGTGTATCCGAGTGTGTTCTGGTCGACGGAGTAAAGCAGAAAGGTTTCTGAAAAGAAGGAATTCCAGCTGTGAAATAGTCCACTTCTCCAAAAGAAAAAAAAAACGCAGCGTCTGTCCCCCAAATTACATATTGCCAGTCCTCACTGGCGCAATTCGAAGCGCAGGAGGGGGAGAAAAAAAAAACTGCAGCCGGTCACTTTCAAAGAGCAGGAAAGAAAAAAATGAAGAAAACCATGACAGCGATTGGAGGAATGTTAGACGGAATCAATAAAGGGCAATATCGGAAGAGGCAATTAGTCTGATTATCCCGTTAAATGAGCTGCACAGCGGCTCACAGCCACAGAGCCCCGGCAGGTGAGCTCGGCTTTAAGCACGACCGCACGAGCGCAAATTTCCAAAGTGATGAGCAGAAAAAGACACATCAGATGCCGCCTCTCTCTCTCCCTCTCTCTCTCTCGGTACCGACACGAGATGCGTCAAGTGAGGAGAAGTTCACCCGCGCGCCACTGGACACGAGGAGATTTCCCTTCAAAATAAAAGCAAAAAAATAAAAAATAAAGCTAATTGAATGACCCGGTTAGATCTGGATATCAACTTGGGGGTGTACAGTATAAGTGTACTGTATGATAATATATTCGCATTAACAGGACAGAGAGCATAACTGGATCTTTGCATAACTGCACTCTCTCCCCGTTTCTCCTCTCTTATATTGTCGCTGCTTCCTCGTTTTCTCTGTGGGATTTAGGGCAACTATCCCCCCCCCCTCCTCCCCAAATTACTTTTATTTTGAAGAGAAAATCGAAACGCGTTTTCCGCTATTTTGTGGACCTTGACAGTTGTTCTCACACTCTGGAGTCCTCATCCTCCACATGGCGCACTGGCAGAACCTCACCAGAAGACGCACACGAGGATCATCATCCTCATTACGCGCCTGTTTTGACAAATAAACACAAATGTGGGGAGTACTTTTGCCGGCTCATGCTGAGAATGGAGCGTGCGGGTCCACAGGCAAATGCGGTGAAGCTCAAGTTTGAGGAAAGGCGCACTGCCGCCCAATGGAAATGACAGAAATGGACTGAAAAATGCTGTAAAAATGCTCTTTAACGAGTCACAGAAGGGTAAATATTGAGTAAATAGCTGCCTAAATGACCAAAAGCATATGGGGCGAATAAATGTGTATTATTCCCACAGGAATATAAAAAAACATGCTAAACATATCAACACAATTAATTTCTCTGCAGCCTCAGAAAAACACAAAATAAGAGTATTTTCTTGCAAAGTTGTGTGACTATAAAAAAAATCAAAGCTTGTCATGAGGAAATGATTTCAAGGAACATACTTGACTTTACAGTTTTTGCAGAAGTAAAAGAGGTCCTGTGCTTTTTAAGGAATTCAGACGCACGACTGTGAGACCAGCAATGCAGAATGATTTAAAACGACTAAAGACAAAATCCTTCTGAATTATGCAGCAGAGTAGCTGCACCCACCCGACCTAACACAAACCTCACCTTCATCTGCGGTGGAAAGTGGTCTACACGCAATGCTCCATTGTCACTGAGATACTTTTTTTGTTGTTGTTTTATGCAGACATCATATCATATATATATATATATAATATATATAATATATATATATATATAATATATATAATATATATATATATATATACACACACACACACATAAACAGAGGTCTCAGTTTACAATGTGATATATCTACATCTGACATCAGTATTCATTCCACTGTATCAATATTTATCACCATCATTTTGCTGTTCAATATTAACTGCACACTGGGATGAATGTGACAGGTCCGCTGAAAAAGCCTGAAAGGATTTCCATCTGCAGAGCTCAGGTATTACCAGTATTTATGAGTAACCAAGGATTCACTCTGATCCAACAGGGAAGAGACAAAAACCCCTGAATCACTAAAGATGATGAATGGACGGTAAAGCTACCCTGCGATCCTTCCACAACGGCAAAGGTGGGATTCAGATTAAGGACTTGTAGGTAAGCAGGCCTCCCTGTCGGCTGGGCAGTGAAAAAAAAAAAAAGGGACTCGTTTGATTTCCCCCTCACTGGGCCACCCCTGTCAAGACTTTGGCCTCTGGCACCGCGCTTCTGTGAGGCGAATTTCGATGAGGGGAGGGCTTTGAGGAGGAGAAAAACCACCCTTCTCGCAGTGAAAGTGTGCACTTGTGAGCTTTCTTTGTTATATCCAGATCCTGATGTGAATAGAGGCTCCTAAATGAGCAAAGAAGTGGACAAACACAGCATTGATTCTCCCCATACACACCCCCCATTCGAGGTTTGCGCCCGCGAATGCCCTCAACTCAACCAGTTAGTGTGCAACTTTGAGGACTTGCTGTCTAGAGAGGGCTGATTGTTTGCTGCAAATTTTTTTTTGCCAATTGGAGGATTTGAGTGAGAGTCTGGAAAATCAGTGGACTGGTGATGCGGTAAATTCACAGATGAGACTTCATGGATGCGTTTTTCATATCTCGTACTACATTTGAATTGTTCAGTTCATACTAAATGATGAGCTACATGAAGGTAAAACCCTCGTTTATGAAACTTGAATCCCAAAAACATGGAATCATAAGCTGCTGTGAAACTTTGAGACTCATTTAAACTAAAAATCTGAGGTTGTGTTTTGGTACTTTAAAATATAACTCTTCTCTAAGTTCTGTTTTTAAAAACAAAGTTGCAGGAGCTACATTAAAATGCTTGCTGTGTGTGTGTCCATGTGTTATGGTTCTCCCCAGTTTGATATTAATGTATCCTGCTGACTGACACAAAGGAAATCAAACTATCAACCCTCTAAGTAACAAAGTTAGGAGCCAGCTTCATAGCAAGAGGACTGGGATGTAACAATGTTACAATATCAATCACTGACGTGAATATAGGATTAAAAAAAATCATCCATCCGTGAAGCCTCATTTGAAATCTATAAGAAATCTATAAGAGGAGTATTATTGTTAACCACGTCCATCCCTTTATGACCACAGTGTACCCATCCCCTGATGGCTGCTTCAAGCAGGATAACGCACCATGCCACAAAGCTCAGATCATCTCAGACCGCTTTCTTTAACGTGACAGTGAGTTCAAATGACCTCCACCAGATCTCAGTCCAACAGAGCACCTCTGGGATGAGGTGGAGAGGAGATTCACATCTGACAAATCTCCAGCAACTGTGCGATGCTATCATGTCAATATGGACCAGAAATCTCTGAAGCACCTTCTTGAATCTCTACATGAAGAATTAAGGCAGTCCTGAAGGCAAAAGGGCCCCAACGTGCTACTAGCAAGGTGTACCTAATAAAGTGTCTGATGTGTGCAAGTTTAACTGCTACTGATGATGTGTTTCCAGTGTTTGTCCCACTGAGATACTTTATCACGCCTGCTATGGATGGAAATACGTTAGCTTCCTAAAAGAGAAAAGGGGGGATTTCAACTCAAGGCATAATCATTTGTCTCACCAAGTAGCTCGAGACCTACTCAAACTGAACCAAAATTAAATTCTATAAATAGTGTTTCTCTGCACAGTCTCCTGTCTTCTGGGAAGATGATTCTGGGAAGATGCTTTCCTGGAATCCTACTCTGAATGTTAGAAAAATGACAATGCTTTCAGACCCTGGATCAATAAAGACCCTACAATAATTAGAGTAAACCCAACAGTCAAAACAACCCCCTATGAGCAAGCACTTGGCGACAGTGGGAAGGAAAAACTCCCTTTTAACAGGAAGAAACCTCCAGCAGAACCAGGCTCGGGGAGGGGCCGTCATAGCAACATGAAGTGAAAACTGCACCTGCCGAATTGTTCTTTCCAGCACTAAATAATAAATTCTTTACTGTAACTTGAGTTATAAACAGAAATTCAAGAAATAAAAGGAAGAAACTCATTGCAGGAAACTGTTAAAAAAAAAAAAAGGCCCAACCATATGCCCCTGCCCTGCTTCCTCAGCTGCATCAACCTCATTTGGACTGGGAGTGATAATCAGACATCACTTTGCGAGACGAACTGTTTTCAGAGAAGGCTACAGATTTAATTGGGGTAATGAGGTCACTGGAGGAAGCCTCGAAGCCCTTCTCCAATTACTGCCTACCACACGGAGAGCAGTAAAAAGGAGTGAGCGGAGAACATCTCAACATGACAAAGTTATTACAGCGCACCACGCAGATTAACAAAGCGTGACCCTTCCTGTTACGCAAATAACGCACGTTTTCATTTGTTCCTGTGCTTGAATGATGATGCAGACTTGTCGCTTTCAGCCCCCCCCGCACACACACCTTTTTTTTTTTGTTTTTACAAAAAGCAAGTTTGCGATTCTTTTTCTTCAACTGCAGAGTTTGCAGCCGAAGAGGACATAACCCCCTCTTGCCTGAGATGATGCATGTGCTCGTGTTTTTGGAGATGATGTCACCACGCAGCGGATGCATAATTCACCGCTCATCTCCGATTCAGTCCAGCTCCCCGGAGAAGATTTAATGGGATACGACTTGACGTTGAGTTTGAAAGTGACAAACAGAATCAGCAGCGTTCGTGCATTTTAAGGGAGTCGTTACATCAACTTTCTACACTAAAATGTTTAAAGAAATTATTTTTAGAGCGTTTGTTTTTTTTTTTGTTGTTGCCGTTGTTTGTAAAACACAATGCGCATTAATATTGAGATGCTTTCTTTTCAAGGCCACCAGTCAAATATGGGTGAGTGATTCCTACAAGTCGACAGAGTTCTCGGATGTGACAGCAGCCTGGCTCCCTCGCAGTCTGCTGCACACAGATCAGCTTGAAGTATTGTTTAGGCACAGAGCAGTGAGAGTATGTCTCTTTCAGCACGCGAGAGAAAGCAACACATCGGGTGTTGCAAAGTCACAATGAACCCCCCGCTGAATGAGACAAAGAGGGACCAGACAATTTGCGCATGATGGACGTTGATTTTGCTGACAGTAAAATCTCAGTATCGTGAGTCCATTTATTCCAAAGTGCGCGGTGCATTCGACTGGGGAGGGAGGCGTTCATACAAACATTTTCCTTCTTTTGCTCAGGCCCGTGCAAACGCTTGCTCACAAACAGGAGTGTCAGGACATGTTAGAAAACATTTTAAAAATAACAATAAAAGACACGCATTAAGCGACCTATAACACAATCACGCCTGGACCTAGTTTCCACAGCAGCTCTCTTTGCAGCCTTGTGCAAGCAAGTAAAAGTAACTGAATCTGCTTTCTTAAAATAAACAGTTGCAGAGGTAAGTCTGGTTGCAGATATTTTTATCGCCCCCACCCCCCCCCACCCCCTGGCCTACATCTGACAGCTCAAAATGGTAATTCTTGTCAGGGAGCCACTATTTACTTGTAATGCATTTGTACTGAAAAGCCTGTGTGAATGGCCTCGTCTCACGTGGCCGAGCAAACCGGATAGAAGGAGTGAACTGCACTGTGACAAAGACACAATGAATCCCAGTAACTGTAGAGTAGTTTAAGAAGCAGGAACTGATGAAGTGCAAAAGAAAAAGGATGACAAATTAAATTCTCCCTCTCAGCTGTTTTCCCAAAGTTTCGTCACAGAAATGGACTTTATTGCCTTCCCCAAGCTGCAGACACTTGAATCCAATTCGCTTTACAATAAAGCTCCAACGCCGTTACCCAAACAGCAAAGTAACTTTCGTTTATTGGCTGTAAACTCATAATTAGCCTCACCAATCTAATGAAACCAATTACAGAAACAAGTGCAAATACATCTTTGGCATCCCGGTCTTTGCGTGACCGCATGAAAGATCCAGTCAAGACAAACTGCTGTGCTTAGTTGGGAAAGGATGAAAGTTAGCTAGAAGTGTTTGAAGATCTCAACAGTTTTTTTTTAATGTACTTCCAAAAGAAGCTTAAGACTAAAGGAATAAAGTAAAGAGGATGGGCGGCATGGGAAAAAGTGGTCCTTTTATCATCTGCATTGCTCAGTGTCGCTTGACCTCATTGGCACCTGATTGGGTTTTTATAACTGATCACACAAATAAATACTGAAATAAAATCCAATTAAGTGTCAGCATGTGTCACATGTCGTCAAGAACAGTCATGCAGCATTACAGTTTTGATGAATTACAACCTTCCAAATCAGACTTAAAGAGGCTGCATGTAAACAGAATTCATAGAAGTCTTGCAGGCCTCTGTGGGCCAATCATATTTTGATGATGCCGCTCAAGAAGAAAATTGGGCCCTACATACGTATCCACTGGGGGAAGCAGGAACGAGCAGCATGATATCCGAGCCGAGTGGTGATGAGAGCTTAACATCCTTATTCAAAGAGTTTGTGCAGCTTGACATGATGTTTAATCCTCTACAGATGTAGCCAGGAGAGAAGCTCAGATTTCTGTGCTTCGTTCTTCAAATCAAAAACAGGTTAAGTGTACATTTGAGGCTACACTCCATAATAAATTCCAGTGTAAAAATAAATAAATAAATAAATAAAAAGTTGCAAATTCTCTTGTTTAAATATGCACAATTTTAGGGTTTGTGAATAAACACTGATGTGAAAAATGAAATGGATGATGACTGTATCACTGCCATTGTGCATAATGGATCAAGGTCCCTGCACGGTACTAGTTATCTGCAGGTTTTATGCAGAGCTTTGCAAACCTGCATTTACATGTTGTTGCTATATACTGTCAAAAATGTGTGGAACACCTGTTAATGTGGCCTACATGTGTGTGCTGGTTGTTTAGTATACTCAGAGAAGACATGATATATAAAGAAGATAAAACTGTCCAGTGCAGCCATAGTTTTTGCTTTTTCAATCAAGATTTTTTTTTTTACCATTTTGGATGTTTTTGGGGGGGGTTTTCTGGCTCGTCCTCTTTGAGTTAAAGTCTGCTGCAGAGCCTGACGGTTTTATCAGCTGATCTCATTTATCAGCATTTATAATGGCCCATAAATGAAAATGGAAAAAGCAAATTAGAAACACCCTTCAATCATGCTATGAACGCTGACGTTGCATATTTTCTCCACCAGTGGGCAGTCTGCAACTTCCCTGCTGGCAATAACACAAGTTTGGAACGCCGCAAACAACAACTAGCTGACCCGAGTAGAGCAAAAACGAGTACACGAATAATAAAAAAAACAAAAACAAAAAAAAAAACCACCGGCCGATATATCGGAGTATTCGATTTTTAAAATCACCAGATATTGGTATCGGTGTCAGTCTTTATGCATCAGGTTCTACTATGTTCTCTGTATATCAGTATGCAGGGTCATCATCAATGAGTTACATCAACTAACTAACTAACATGCCATAACATGCCAAGTCTCAGCCTGCTCACTCGGATAAACACGTTTGGTTCTGGCACTGAGTTAGGACAAGAAATTTGCTCACTTTTTACTCAGATTAATTTGATTATGGACATGTTTGTATGTAATAACATAATAATGAGAGAAGTCTATTTGTTTTACTTGAGGAACAATACCAAATGACTGTAAAATACTTCAGCAATGTGTCTCTAACCAAAAAAAATGAAAATGGCTCTTCAGTTATTCTTCCAGTCCGTCAGCTTTTGGCGTGGAGTTCCGCATTCGGAATTGCAGCTCATCTGCTTTAAAATGCAGGATGTGTGTGAGATATGGACGCTCGAGGAGAAACTACAGCACAGGCCATTACGCGCTGAGGCTCGACATTATGCCACATTACTTTAATAAGAGCCACTGTGTTTATAGAAAACAGGAAAAAGTCAAAGAAATGTATCATTTTACGATTGAATGAGGCTAAAGGGATTTGACAGAGGACATGGCGCACATTATTGCTTCTGTTAGATGGATCACACTCTTCAAAGCTGGCCTATTCTGGCATCTGTGTGTTCAATGGAATGTGAATGCACCAAGTCTGATCTACCCACCGTGTCCTACATGTTTCCCTGAAATCTTGTTTAGAAGGTAATTGAGTGAATGAATAATAAGTAATTCCCAGTGAGCTCTGTTTGGCTTTGTAGTGGTAACCAGGCAATTGAGGCCCTTGCACTTTGATTTATGAATGATGCATCAAGAGCTCTAATCAAGGTTTTCAGTACCCTGAAACAAAAAGCCCCCGCCCCCCCCCGCCTTCATATGGACATTTCCCTTCTCTTAATTAATGAAAATCGACCCAAGTGGACGACGTGTGGTTGATGTCAAAGCTCAGATCATATTTAAAATATGCACCTCAATGTGAAACAAGACTTGACCATTAATGGCGACAAGAAACGAATGAGCTGCGGTTGATGTGTTTAATTCAGATTAAAGTAAAATTTGAGGGGGGGGGGGCATTATAGCTGGGCAACATGTCCAGCAACAATATTAGCCCTACTAGAATAGAATTGGAATAATGTTGGATCACTCAGCTGCTGTTTCCTATAAAAACACATCATACCTCCCACACGGCTGGCAGCAGAGCTCGGCTTTAATCACACGACTTGCTGCTGCTCAGTAAGACTCAATATGGAGGAGTTCCGTGCTCTCATCCGAGTGTGTGACATATGAGATTATCCAATTTAAGATATTACACGAGGCATATATCGCCCTGGTGAGACCGTCAGATGAGTAAGAGCCGCCGGTTTGAGCTGGCAAAGTGGGAAGTTTGGAACGCTTGGATTTTTCTTTGATGGAAAACTGTTTTGCTGTGACTGTTTTCCATACTGATAGATTCTTCTTCCATCACATGTTTTCTAAGTCAGAATG
>VOQJ01021706.1:9683-21512 GCA_015052665.1 Apistogramma diplotaenia | reverse complement strand
ATGTACATGAGCGCTGTTAGTATACACACACACACACACACACACACGTGTTTTTGATGGATGGCAATCTGGACCTGATTAAAGAGAGAGCAGCCAGCCTACTGAAGGAGGTTGTTAATGCACTTACTGGGATTGTGAGGAAAGCCCTAAAGTGAAGCGCTCGTTTGGCTTTAATTATCTTTGACTTGCTAATGATATCCTAAACAGATGCGTGACCACTCAAACCCCAGCTCAACAGAGTATACGGTGCTTAAATTTATTAGACCACCTGTCATAAAAACAAGAAAACACAAATATTTTTGAAACCGGTCAAAAAAAAGCCAGTTTAAAACTAAAAATGAATTCATGTTTTTAGAACCAGATTTGAGTTGAACTTCTGAGAAATCAGAAATTAATCAAATATTTGTATCTTCGTGGATAACAGCAACAATTATATATTAGCATTGATAATGTATTAACCTTTACAGAACCAGAAAAACTCTTTCCAGTATTGTTAATTGAAGGCAACTGTTGCACAAACCTTACACTGGGTGGTGATCTAAATAAACTTGTTAAGCGCTGTAACCACTAAAAAACAACATCAGGAGGAAATAATCTGTGCTTGGAAGACTCGACTAGTGTGTCTGATTAAAAAAAAGTTGATTGTTATATTTTTAGAATAATATTTAACCTCGTGCTGCTTTATGTAAGCTATAATTAATGAGTACCAGTTGCAGGGTGTGAGTTTACTCGTTCTGTATTACCTGTTATAGGCCTGTTTTGTCAAAAAATACCTGTTTAGCTGAAACAAAAGGCCTTTTCCAGCATGTCACGAGTATCTGTTATTTAATTTCATGCTGCACACGGTGTGTTTTCCACACAAGCGCTCATCACTGTAAAGGTTTCCTCGCTCGCTGAGGAGTAACAGGAGCACAGCCTGTTCCCTTAACTTTTCAACCAGCAGCTCACTGCAGCTGCTCCTGTTCCCATCACTTGTTAAAACTGATCAAAACTCAAAAATGGACAGTAATAGTAAAAATAAATAAATACTAATAAGTGACATTTAATTGAATGTGACTAAAACTCAACAACACTGGCCTGTTTCATCAAACCTGTCACCTGAGTTTTGGGACATCCTGGCACTGATATTAAAAATGCATCCAAAACAAACACTCACTACTTTTTTTTTTCACAATTCTGCTTATACAGATAAGATACACGAACAAAGCAAAAACAAACAAGCAAGCAAATGATGCCACAGAGATGCTGCTAATAAGATGACAGGTTGTGACATCAGTAATACAATGGAACGATGTCCTGCACATGCTCAGTGGTTCATTTTATATGACGAAATACAGCAGGCAACATAAGAATCCAGTCCATCTACTTTAGTCTAAAAATGTGGCAAATGTCCAGGTCATCTGTTTAAATCCAGATTACCATCAACTCCCAGATGAAAAGATGGGTCCTTCCATTGATACAGTGTCTTAGTATTTCCATATTTATAACCTCTGAGGTCAGAAATTTGCATTCACTACCTTTATGTCATCAGGCGATACAAGCACATAAAGCAGTAAGTCATCAGCGTAGCTGTAAATAGAGTTGACATGAATACATTTAATGCCACAAAGTGGCACCAAAATAAGTTAAAGTCAACCCAGAAAAGATTTTTCTGGTTCAAAATGGAACTTTGGACATGGACTACAATCGTAAGGATTACCTCACTTCACAGCAGTCTATACAGTTTTCTGTCCCCTTTTCAATCAAATTGTATTTTATGTGCTGCAGCGTAAAAAAATATTACAATAATCATCGCGCATTTCTATTTCCACTCGAGCCTTTTCATGTTAGCAAAGAGTAAACACCATTCACATAACAATTTGCCCTATACACAACGAGTAAACTCACACCCTGCGACTAGTACTCATTAATTATAGCTTACATCACGCAGCACGGGGTTAAATATTATTCTAAAATTTATTCTGCAAGGTTGAGCACAAAACAGCGTTGCCTCTGAACTGCAGCACTGCCTTTTTGTTCTCTCCTTAATGCAGCTCTCAGTTCATTTGGATTTTAAACTCATGCATTTCTAATGGGAGCTTTTTGTGTTTCTAGCAACATCTCAGCTCAATCAGAATAGACCCACACTAGCAAACCCATGCAAAGCACTGATGTGTAGTCTGAAATCACTCATGACTCAAATTTTGTCTTTGCAACTGTCTTTGAGGGGGAAACAGTACATCCTGAATGCCATTATTTCAAGTTGTTACATTTCTTTTTGTCTCCATTATCCCTCCATCAGCATGAATGAAAGAAATCTGTTAAAACTAAAGTGATAAATGATCACAAGATTTTCTTTTTTCACTCTAAATTGACAAAAAAAAAATATGTCAAAACATGCAATTTGAGGGAGCTGCCTCTTAAAGGAAATGGAGCCCTTTCCTAAGCTATCATTTTAAACTGCTGCCCTTGAAACAGAAAGATCGAGACATGTACGATAGAAGAAAGCTTTTTAACGCAATTCCCAAGGCTATGATTAAGGATAAGACTTCCCTCAGGCAATTTCAAGTGAAGGGCAGATGAGAAACAGAAGCATTGCATGTGGTCCAACTACAGGACAGCTAATTGGTTATAAAAACCTGAAACAAGAAGACTTCTTTGTGTATGTGAAGCCACATTCATACACAAATGGACCAAAAGATTGACAGATAGTCTGGAGTGCTCGTGCTTATTTCACATATCGAGAGCGACTCTATTCATCATGTCTTGGCAGGTCTTGGCAGAAAATGGTGATCAGTCTCTGATGGCATGTAGCACAGCTTTGGAGAGCCATCACGCTAAAGGCCAGGTTTGTTTGAAGTTCGCTTTGCAATGCATCAGTGGCGATGACCTAGATTTCCTATCTCTCGTTCCTCTAAGAGCGCGGAGAGAGACAGCCTCGTTTCAGCCCTCTCCATCTTCTAACTATGTCAGCTCGCCTGTAAACATTTGGCACAGACTCACATCACTGCGTCTTGCCGTTTCCCCGCAGACGTCTCCCTTTTCCCAGTGTCGACTCTTGACTCCCCCGTGTTTGTCCCGTAGGATAGAGGTGAAGGGCTAAAGCAGCAGAGCTGTTCCTGAGCTAAATGTGTACAGAACAGAATGAAAAAAGCAAAGCAAAACCCATTGACAAATGATGAAATCAGAGTTTAAATTTATCCCTCCTAAAAGCATGCAAGCTTTCACCCCTTTTTCCCTGAGAAAATACATTCAGCAAAATGCATGTTTCACAAGATTGTGCAAAAAAAAAAAAAATGTAAAAACGGATTTGGATCTAAAACAAGAAATCTTGTTCCGGACTTACTCCTCTGCTGCAACATCTGGCAATTACTCCTGGAAATGAAAGTGTTGAATACCAAATTGTTTTTCTGGACGCAGCAATGGCTCTCTGTGGCAAACTAAATGACTGCAGTGCTAGCTATTTGACAGCAGCAACACAAAAAAGTAGATGGAAGGGGGGCAACAAAACATAAGTGGTACTAAATAGAGGCAGCTGGAGCAACATTTCGGGATCAACTTGTTAGGTTGATTGGCAACATGTTAGAAACATGTACCCCAAATGTTCATGGACACTCAGAAGTGGAGTGATACCCAACAGGCACCATACACTCTCAGAATTAGGGCTCCATTTCTGCTCCTATTGAGCCTTATGGGAACTACAGTATGTGTATTTACATTTCACACAGTGTCGCTACTCTTACAGATCTTAAGGGTAAAAATAAGCACCTCTGTGAAATGGGTGAAATATCCAGGGTAGTGTCCCTGAGTACCCCCAAACTCACAATAAGGTAATTTCAGAGTGTGGTAGTGACAGTGTATCAGGAGTTCTGTCTCTAAAGTGGATGGCACTGTGTCAGCTGCGGCAGAAATAAAGAAGGCCAGAAGGAGTGCTTGAGGATGATGTTGCTACTCTGCAGACTGTAATGGCATGCTAGACGAAGAACAAAACTTCGGAAGCGAAACTCCTTGATTTGGAAGAGTCAAGATTGCAAGTTAACAATGTGAGACTACTGAACGTGGCAGAAATGAGCTGACGGATTGCACCTCTGCTCGATTTAGGTGAAAAAAAGGGATGCCAGAGAGCGCCGTTTTCAGTTTAAAACTGTGTTGTTTTGATGCGTTTGCGCCTTCTGTTTACACGACAACAGTGTCGTTTTGATACGTTTCAGCCTCCCGTTTACACGACACCGTTTTCATTTTAAAACAGTGTCGTTGTGACGCGTTTGCGCCTTCTGTTTACACGACAACGGAGCGAAAACGCTGCGTTTTGAAAACGGGGTCCGGAGTGGTGCGTATCGAAAACGATCCGGCTTGCGTTTTCGTGTAAACAGACAGAAACGATGCTTTTTGAAAACGGGGGCACTTGCACATGCGCACTATGGTTGCAACTGCCACAGTTTTCTGCGCATGCGCGGATGCACGAGTACTTTGTGTGCTGCTCTAAAGTTAACAGCCCTTCGTAAACAAAATATTCATTTGCTACACCATCATGTTTTGTCCTGCACAATTACTGCGAGGCCGCACACGAGGCTGTGGATGCACAATGTGTGCGTGATGCCATGGAGACTGACCGTGACTTGCAGCCTCTCACATAAAATAACTATCTCACAGACTACAATGAGACTGAAGGGAAACGCATCCCGCGCAGCCTACTGAGTACCTCCAGGCATATCGCATAAACAAGCTGTGCGGTATGAAAACAACGCCAACTTCTGGCCTTGCAATGCAACTATATCATTGTCGCCGTTTGAAGCGGCTCCGTGTAAACGCGGATCGTTTTTGAAGCGTCTCCGTGTAAACGGAAGGCGCAAACGCATCAAAACGACCCCGTTTCACCTGGAAACGGGGCCTAAAGCTACAAATGAGGGTCATCACCAAATGTCAACAGACTCTTCTACCCAGCTGCTTGTTTTTGGATCCGTTTAGTCACTGTATACCAATAAAAAACAATAATAGAAAAAAAAACCTGAACAAATGACAAAAAGAAAACAACAGCACTGGAAGGAAGCCTTGTGCCTCTGAGGTACTCTGTTTATTTTGATTGTATCTAAAATCAGGCGCTAAAAAGGGGAACAGGCATTAAGCCAGCCATCATCTTCCTTCCCTTGCATCCCCTCCTCTTTCCCACATCCACGGGAGACGGTCGTCGGTGCACAGAACACTACACCGAAGGCACGGGAACAACATTAAAAACTGCTTCGGCTGAACAGCCGACTCAACAAGCCAGAAGGAGTGTGTGCCACGTTTTTAATTATGCATGCCGCACAGCATTACACAGCCCTGTCAGTCAGGGAAATTGCACCCTCTTCACCATTTCTCCTCAAGTCTTTTGTTGGTTTCCTAGGTGACCATGTAATGTGACATCATTAGACAAGTACAGTATGCTGAGCCAAAGACGCGAGTGCCTCGGCCCTGCCTGATCCCCGTCACATCGGCTGCATCTCAATGCGCCCTGCCTTTTTATCAGAAAATGGTTTGAACAACTCTGCCTCCGGAGTGCAGCAAATTAATATGTGAGAAAAATCAACAGCACGTTATAGCCTTGTGTGAGTGTTTACATTCTGGCTCGAGTCTGGGCTGTTTTTTTTAATATCCTCCATGTGCAACAGCAAAGGGAAATGTAAAAGAAGAAATGGGAAAATGATGGATTGCTCACCGCATTCCTCACAGCAAATGAAGAGGCACTAATAAAAAGGCAAAGCAGTTAAGCATAGTCTCTACAAGAGGGAGTGGATGGTTCTCTAAAATGTGATTTTGTTTTAGAAATCACACTCTGGAAAAATTACACAGTATCTGATTAGTGCTTAGAGTTCAGTAATATTAAAGAAGCCTCAATGAATTCCAGGATCCAAGGTTTTCCCAGGTTTGCTGTGAGTTTAGTATAAAATTTTATGGTTAATTGAGGAGCTTCGGGCATCCTAGTCTCCAGCGTGTCCTGCGGCAGACCCAGGCCACACCCGGCTGGCCTGGGAACGCCTCGGTGTCCCCCCCGCATGAACTGGAGCTGGCTGCAGAAGGGAAAGGCCTGGGCTTCTCTGCCTCGGATGAGCGGAAGAAAATGGATGGATGGATTTTATAGTTAGCTGTAAAATTTAGTAACCTGGCTCCTGCAAATCAGCACATACATGCAGGTCAGGTCATTTCACCATCAAACAGTTTTTGGAAGCTTTGGCTTCCTGGTTTCAGCCGTGTTAATCACAGAAGCCGACGTTTGCCGGCATGTTTTCAGTATGCACCGAGTAATTATCTCGTATTTCTGCTGCTGTCACAGCAAGAGTTTCACTGTCTGAACTTTCTCTGCAGCTATGTGGGCAGGAAATTTAGCTGGGGGCATTAGGTTCCTCTCATTTAAATTCTCCAGTTACTTACCATAATTATGGAAACAGGAGCATTTTTCACAAAACATTCAGAGAGAAGAGCCTGAGACGAAAGCGTTCCAGCAAATAGTCCCAACTTTGAACCGATTTAGGGAATTTCTCAGCAACTCTAAAGGAGGAAAGAGGAGTGCTCGACTCCATAGTGTGACACATTCTTTTGAAAGAACTGTATTGTCTCCTAGCGATATTAGGAGGGGTCCAGTTTAAAGTGATTATACGGCTCAGCCTGACGAACCCGACTCATCACTGCTGCACTGCTGCGCGTTTTTCCAAGTTGCCAAATATCCCGGTGTTGTGATCACTTAAAAAGCATCATTGTGTTGGGCGGGAGATTTGAGGGCATCTCTAATGAGATCGACCACAACCATTATCTCTGCACGATGCAATCTGTGGCGTTTCATTAGCTTCCCGTCATTCAGCGTTTAGAGAATTTTTTGCCTGCCTCTTTGTCTTCGTGCCATTTTCTCCCCCTGCTTAATAAACTGCTAAGCCTCTTAAAAAGTCCAGCTAACAGATTCACACCTTAGGCGCACTCTTAGGGGATCGGAAGCTGTGTAAACAGGTTTTTTTACTCCTCGGAATTCAGTTTAAACCTTAAAAAGGACATTTTTAGGAACACTCACAGTGACTTCTTGCTTTGTGAGCACTGCTGACACGAGAGCGTCGCGGCCTGTAGCCAACTCAGCAATGTGACCTTAAGTAATCGAATGCATCCCTCCGATTACATCAAACATCCACTGTCGCATTCTAAAAACCTGACAAAGACGCGGCTTTTTAAAGATTTTGAAGGCGCAGGTTCGTGAGCTCCGAGCTTTGGCTGGTATCGTCATAAAAAGCCAGCACAACTCTGACCTTTCGCTTCCAGAGATGATTGTCTGGCTGAGGGGCAGATGAAACACTGCGTATGGTTTGAAGTGGTTGTGTCTGTTTGAAGAAGGAGACTTTCTGCGTTTGTGGGACCAGCCTTTGATTAACACACACACACACACACACAAAAACAAAAGGATGAAACAGGAGATGAAAAATGTCTCTGAATCAGTCGTTTACATTTTAAGGGACACAAATTAGTTAAATAAACAAGCGCTTTACTTTACCAGCAAAGTAAAGCTCACCTCAGAAAATATATCTTTCTTTTTTTAAATACTTTGTTACATTATTCATCTCTATATGATTCTGCAGCGAGGCCCTGAGCATGAAAATTAAATGCTGTGTTTTGTGCTGAGTTTGTCTTAAATATACTTCTCTTCTATTATTGATGGGAACTTGTGTTTGTCACTCAGCTGTAATTATCGACACAAATTCCTCGACTTTCAGCGCCTTCCGGGTTTTTTCAGTCCTTTTCGGATTTCTAACGACCACCGCGCGGAAGATCAGGGAGGGGAGCGGCACATTTGATGCGGTCCTGATCGCCACATGTTTCCTGCTGAAAGATTCAGCCACACCGCTGCATGAATATCGTCTGACTCTGGCACTGCAAGCACAAACTTAGATGAAATATTTAACTGGATGTCTCTACAGAGTTTCCTCCCCGACTTAACAAGCTACATCACCACACACACACACACAGTCGTCCTCTCCTCTCGCACAGTTTGTACTGATCACGTCAAAAAGGAGCAACACTTTGCAAAATATGCTGGCTCGCAATTATTTTTCTTCATCTTAAAAAGAAAACCCTTTCCCCCTGTTTCGACATTTTGGCCGTTGCGGGGTGTCAGATGTACAGCGTATCCACACTGCAGAACGCACAGCTGGGCAGACCTGTACTGTAGGTCCTCGCCCCTCTTATATCACCCGGCCTTTGAAACACAACAGTGCTGGTGCATCAGCGGTGGAGTTACTGCAGTGAAGAACACTTAAACTTGATTGTCAGGATAATGGGTCCTTTAATCTTCCCCTCAACAGAGAAGGAAAAAGCATGTTTGTGTGAGCCACGGTACTATACTGTCAAGCCACGCCCATTTCCTTCGATTTTGCCAGGAAAATGGGAAGTAGGTGCAGTGATTTATTGAAACGTGCAAACAAATTGAAATATAGCGTATTTCATAGCAAAAATACCTCTCTGAGGCATCTCTCCAGGCTTCTTGAAGCTACCATCTAGGAAACCTGCCCTTTCACTCTCGCTGCTATCCTTCTGTCACAGATCACTACAAACATGCAACATCGAAGTCGAAGAAGCCTGTTGAAGCATTTTCTTCACAACACCTCTGAATCAACACTTATTTTAAACGTTGCCGAGCGCCCGTTCCAAAGATCTTAAAGCAGCGACTAAGTGCTTGTGGCTAAACTCAGAAGGGTATCCCACGTTGCTGAAAAGCAGAGTTGTGCGTCATTCTTGTGCAACTGTATCCACAGAAATTATGTGCGAGCAGGCACACGGCGCTGACTTTTATAATAACTTAACCCATCATCTGATTTGACAAATGTGTTTTAGACCATTGTAGCTCCAAACAGGGCCTTTCAGCTTTAGAGAAAAGCTTTCTGTTGGCTCTGATGCAACCCATCAAAAGCGATTTTCTATTGGTTTTGTAAAGCACGGCAGAGTAATGGCATCTTCTAAAGTGTTGGTTAAATAACATGCAACAATCAAAAATGCTTTAGACTGGGGGAGAAATGATGGACAAGGTAAGCACTTTGTTCCCAGGGAGACCAGCAAAATCAATACTATAGGTGAAGAAATCCAATGCATTTCAAGCACTTATTGGAGACAGGTTAAATATGATGTACATGAAGTCAGACAGCTGATACTTATATATATGCAGTATTAATCTTTAATGCAAGATGGGCACAGAGAAAGAAATGAATAAGTCTCTCGAGTTGACAGTCAGTAATGTGATGAGTAAAAAATAGCCTCGTAGAATTTTTGCAAGGAGGACACTTTTAAGCTATTAATATGACTTCTAATTAGCTTTCGTTCTCAAAATAACATCTTAAAATGTTATCAAGTTCAGCGAAGATTGATCAGATGCAAATTATTCCACACTCCTCGGAGCCCTTTAGAGAATCGCGGTTTTGGTACGAGGCCGAGTTACGAGGCCCGCTGACTTTACTTTCTGCACACTCTTGGACTGAGCTGTCTGAAGTTCTTGTAATCTTTATTGTCATTTTGCTGACACAATTCCCAGCTCAGCACAGGTACACAGATATCGTCCTGGATTTGCAGATAAGAAAGATTCCTTACAAAGCGATACCAACGAGAGGAGTTCAGGGGGGGACGGCTCTCTAATGATTTACCATTTTCAACTTCTTTCTTTAACCTATTTTGGGGGAACTGGTTTTCAGTTTCAAAATAAACTGAATTTCTCCACGTCAGGCAAGACATACAGAAGTTATATTATCTTATAGCTATATTGAAGAAGAACCAATATTCCTGATCTTCTTTAATGCAAAAGCAAGTGTGCACATGTTTGCCACCTTAAATAAACCACTGTGAATCCATTGCACCTGCTTTGGTGCAAATGCAAGTGGCAGTAGGTGCAGGAGTGGAAGCCAAAAATAATTCATTTTGAAGGGGCTGAAATGAAGGAGACAGTGGCTCCAGGCTGAGTGGGATGATTTAGTGGGCAGTGGCATGGTTCTTTGTCACAGATGATATATTGGATATTAACTGAATGCACGGTTCTGCCAATACGTTTTGTCTTAGATCAAGACTGAATGAGGTTTGTTAGCCAAATTATTTTAGATCACCTGTTTTAGAAAGATCGATCATTACATTTCCATCCTTTAGATCAGGAATCCTCAAACCCAGGCCTCGAGGGCCGGTGTCCTGCAGCTTTTGGATGCAACCCTGCTGCAGCACACCTGAGTCAAACATTTAAGTCATTAGCAGGACTGTGGAAAACTTAACTGCACACTGAGGAGGTGATTCAACCATTTGATTTGAGGTGTGTTGCAGCAGGGTTGCATCCAAAAGCTGCAGGACACCGGGCCTCGAGGCCTGGATTTGAGGATTCCTGCTTAAAACAAATCAGAGGATAACCTAAAGCTCGGCGATCCCGATCTGCTGTGCTGGGCATTTTGCTGCCGTGGTCTGGGACCACAGCCACTGCAAATCAGAACAATTTTATTCTGAGTCAACACCTTTATCTCACGATGAAACATTTCAGTCCTGATGGTAGTAGTCTCTTCTGTGAAGCTCTCTTCCACAGGGCATGGAAGGTCATTGGAGGGTTTGAAGTGCAGTGGAGGTGTTTCTGTGGTGTTGATTCCAAGACGGTGGCACCCTTTGAAACAAAGTGACTACCCCACCTGCAAAAATGTCAAAACTCAATGATCGCTGAGCAACACGTTATTCTGCTTAATCCGATGGAAGAAAGCAAAACTGATGACCCATGTTACAGAGAAGGTAATTAATGGACTAGAGCGAAAGGACTGATGACCCGGAACAATACACAAGAAATGAAGGATTAATCATGAGCGTGCTGGATGCCACACATCGTCCTCATGCTCGTGTCGAGCTTGGAGATAAAGATGAGACGCTCACCTTGGCAGAGAAGTAGGAACACTGAAGTACAAACATACTAGCTTATACCTCTAAAATACAGCATACACGATGCAGTGAGGGTGCACACTTTATGACCGCACCTTCATAATTATACCAATGTCACCCGCGGTTTCAGGGGGCTTCACGGTCCTTAAATTAAGACGAACTAATCGTTAATCGTTCTGAATTAAAGTTCACAAAGCTGATTGGAGGAAATTTCCACATTATTGTCACTGAAGCAAACAGCCACAGTCTTTCACAATTCCATGGTAACTCGGGTGACACTCGGCAACAGGTGAAACACTTTGATGCTGACTTCAAAGTGTGAGGCACGAGGAGGTTTTCTCCCCCCCCCCCCTGCTCACATAGCATTTGCCATCTTTGCAGACAACCTCGACACATTTAGCCATGATCAACATCTGATGTCCCCTGTGATGCAAGATGAGAGCCAACATGAAACCTGGCAGATAAAACAAGGCACGACAGTGTGTTGGGATATTAGGGGGGGATCTGCTGTGCACTCAGCGAATTATTACTGTAATTATTTGGAATTTTTCCTTTTAATTGAAGGACTGAGATTGCACTGTAGCTCTGATAAATGAGGAAACTTTAATAGAGACTCTAGGGGAAAAAAATATTACCTTATGAGCACCCAGACTCAAAATGAATTTTCTATGTAGATGTGCTTGCTTTTAAGAAAACAGTGTTCCCATGCAGTTTAATGACAGTTACTTGGTCCAATGTGCATGAGTACCTCCAAATTAGGCCAGTCGGGAAAAATATTTGATCGATCACAGCCTCAGTAACAGGTGACTTGGTGAAGTGGAAACTCTACATGAAAGCTTCACAGCAACAACAAAAAAAAAAAAAAAAAAAAAAAGGAAAAAACAAAAGAGGGGGAAAAAAAAAAAAAAAAAAAAGAAAAAAAGAAGAAACAAAGGAGGGAAAAAA
>VOQJ01021704.1:13241-24066 GCA_015052665.1 Apistogramma diplotaenia | reverse complement strand
CGTGGTGAAAAGGGAGCTGAGAGTAAAAGCGAAGCTTTCTGTTTACCGGTCGATGTACGTCCCTACCCTCACCTATGGTCATGAGCTTTGGGTAGTGACTGAAAGAACAAGATCGCGAATACAAGCGGCCGAAATGAGCTTCCTCCGAAGGGTGGCTGGCCTCTCCCTTAGAGATAGGGTGAGGAGTGCGGCCATTCGGGAGGGGCTCAGAGTAGAGTAGCCGCTGCTCCTCCACATCGAAAGGAGTCAGTTGAGGTGGTTCGGGCATCTGATCAGGATGCCTCCTGGGTGCCTTGTGGTTGAGGTGTTCCGGGCATGTCCCACCGGGAGGCAGCCCCGGGGCAGACCCAGGACACACTGGAGAGATTATATCTCTCGGCTGGCCTGGGAACACCTTGGAGTCCCTCCGGAGGAGCTGGTGGAGGTAGCTGGGGAACGGGAGACCTGGGCTTCTCTGCTTAGGCTGCTGCCCCCGCGACCCGGCCCCGGATAAGCAGTGGAAGATGGATGGATGTGTGATTTTGCTGAGTTTTTCTGAACTTTTAAAAGTTTATATATTATACTTAAATTGCATATATTGGTGTTCACTTTCACTGTGAATCTTAATACTTCTAAAATTGAGTGTCCCGTAAAAGGTTAATGCTGCTTACTTTTGACAAATGCACTTTCACGGAGTCAATCAAGGGCTTCACTTCCTGGTAATAAGATAAACAAAAAAATCAGACAATGAGGACATTCACAATGCCTGAACACAAGGCGTACTTGTGTCAGTAAAGGAAATAGGATGTCTGACAAAACGCTTGGCTGCCCTTTCCAACTTGAGTGATTTATATCCAAAGTAGCTCGTGCTACACAATAACAATGTATTTTTTATTGTTATTGTACTTTAACTGTGTGTTGCCACAGAGACACGCCAAGCCAGTATGATGTCAGTCTTTAGGCGTAGCTCCAAGCAACTTGGAGGTTCACTTTCTATGTGTTTAAGTATTGCTTAGGGATCTGTGGAAAACGCAAATACGGCATTAGATGTCTCAGTGAGAGACACGAGATTCCTAGTGGATGACTGTGGATACAAGACCTGTCACCCACCAACTCTAGGGATCCAACATAAGACCCTCTCTTTCAGTTATCTTGTGATCTTAATTAAATTCACAGTTACAAGCTCTGCCTGCACAAGTCTATCCCACAGGCTAGTGCGTGTTAGCTGTTTGCTAATTAAAGTCAGGAGTGACATAATGGTACAAAGTTCTGTTATCGTAAAAGTTTGTTGACCAGGTTTATGTCACCGACCTAAACCAACATGCCATTACCATCTATACTTCTACACTCACTGCATACCTCAGCCTTATGTAAAGACATTTAAAGATGATTTGAAAATAGCCTTGTCAGTCATGGTTACAGAAAAAACATTAAAGATCATAAATCTGGCCCGCATACCTCACATATGTCTCGTTACTCTGTTACACAACAGACATTTTTCCACTTCAGAATACACCATCTCTCACCATTACCTCTGCCAATTCAATATTTTCATAGGCATCTCAAAACCTTGTTTTTTTTTGTTTTGTTTTCTATAATTGAGAAAGCAATGGAATGTCTATACGTTTATCCTCTCAAGTGGCGTGGCAAAGGCCCGCGTGATGGCGTACTTCGGTGAAGGGACGGGACCCATCCACGTGGACAATGTGAAGTGCACTGGCGAGGAGCTTTCGTTGGCTGACTGTATCAAACAGGTTCCAGGGACACACAACTGCCGCCACAGTGAGGACGCTGGGGTCATATGTGACTATGGAGCATCACAGCCCAGCTATAAAGTGGTTAAAGGTCAGTCAATTAGTCAAGAGCTGCTTTTCCACTTTAAGATGCTCTGAAAATAAGTAGAGCTTTTATTATTTATCTGAAAACTAGAAAAGTGTCACATACACTAAAAAAACTCAAATATAAAAGGGACTATTAAAGGACTAGGGTTAAAAGTTTGAGCAAAAAGTATGGGTTTGTGTATATCCAGATGGTAAAATGGAGAGTTGGACAGTGTGACCGCTTCACTCCATGTGTGGCACATCAGGGCAGACTCACACAGTGCTCTCTGTTACCTGCACATGTTCTGATGCTGCCATTTTTCACATGAGCAGCGCGGGACTGTGTTTTGTCTCCATTGCTTGTATATTTGAACATCACATAGACACAAACTATAAAAATGATCTCTTTATTTAGATATTTCATAATTGATTTCAGGTTCATATTTAGCAGGCGAAGAAAAATTATGTTTTTTTGACCAGACTAAACATTTAATAATACCATTACTGGAGCTGAAACGTATGGTTTAGCAATCATCACCCTCCCACGGGTTCTCATATACTCACAACCACTGGTCCCTCTTTTGTCTCTGTCAGATCCTGTGAACTCAATTTGTGGTCTGCGGCTCATACACACACGCCAGCGGCGAATCATAGGAGGAGAAAACTCTCTGAGGTAAGTTGGCAGGGACAGCAGGGATTAATAACAGCATGGAAAAAGCCTGTCAGAGATATATAGAATAAAGAATAATGGCCACATTTTCAAGTCAGCAAATCTTAGATACAAAACAACTGATCTGATGCTATAGGTGAGGAAACAGTGCAGACAAACATCAAGATGCACAAACCGTGTCAAATGCATAGTGTGCAAAAATCTTGAGCCATCCCGGATTTCAATGTGGGAAAATGGGAAATAGGTGCAGTGATTTATCAAAATGTGCAAATGCACATGGAAATATGGTATATAACACAAAAACAGAGTTTGTACAGTTGTGAAAAGCTTAATAGACAGCATTTGGTATGAAGAGCTTTATTCTTCAACACAGCCTGAACTCTGTTTGTCAGCTTTCTTGTCATTTCCTTAAGTAGTCTTAAGGAAAAGTTCTTCAGGCTTCTTGAAGGACATTTAAAGCTGTTTTTTGGAAGTTCACTGCCTTTTGTTCTATTCTCTGTTAAGATGATCCCACACTGCTTCACTAATGCGAGTCTGTGCTCCTGGCTCTCGGGAGGCCAGCCCATAATAATAGGTTTTGACAAGATCTCCAACACCACTGGCTGAATTCTGGCCCCAAACCACGACAGAACCCCCACCATGTTTTAGTAGTATCATTTTCAACTTTATCTGAATAGGATTAAAATCCATTGGTGTGAATTCTGCACCTTAAGTTTGCGTGTCTGTTCATACGCACCCATACGTGCGCATATTTGGCTGTTTGTGTTTGTTTTAGGGGGGGCTGGCCATGGCAGGCTGCCATCCGTTTGCGAGGCTCTCGAGGAGACGGGAGGTTGGTTTGTGGAGCAACTCTTATTGACACCTGCTGGGTCCTCACCTCAGCACACTGCTTCAAAAGGTCAAAAACACACACTTGCTAATACACAAATGCACTTACTTGCACTTGCATATGTTAGACTTTTGAATTGTAAATGTGGAGTGTGCCTACACATATGTTTTGCTCTGCCTGTGCCTTCAGTCTTAAAAATGTTTTGCATAAAGTTTCATGTTTGAACTCCAAATCAGCTACACAATGTGTGCACATGCTCAAGCCTGACAGAGTGCCTGAGAACTCAACATGCGAGCATTAATCAGTGGTGGTTTGGCTGCGGTTGTGGTGCAGGTGTCAGGAAGAAAGGCCATTACTCCATCTCAGTTTCATCTGGAGCGAAGGCCTCAACGTGGTGCCGCAAACCGAAAATCTATCACTCAAGTGCGTACAGTAGAGAAGGCAGTGGAAAAACAAAGAGTCCACATTAAATGATTACACAGTACATGTTGGGTTGTCAGGCTTTATTTTGCAGATAATATCTTGTGGTTGTTACCTGGTTTTATTTCCGTGGGTTTGCTGGGAGAACACTAACCCCTTACAGACCTCAGAAGCTGCATGAGTATAAATCCCAGTTTTTCCACATTACAGAGAGGAAGAAATCTTCCACTAAATCTTTCCCAGTGTTGTTTCCCGAGCCATTCCCAGACTACTTTAACTGTCAGAGGCTATATGTGCAAGAACTCCTCTGCCATGTGAAACGGCCGTCTGCTCCTTTAAAATAACACAGGAACGACTCCAAATTAACAATGCTTATGATTCTGAGGAGTGATTACCTACTGATTAGTTAATCACCAAGGTTTCAATGACTTTGCTGTGCAAGAGAAAACTTCTAATAGATTGTGTGTGGCCCCCACTTTGACTGCTGATTCAAACAGCCACAGATTAATAAGAAACAAACCCGAGGAACTCGTGCCTTCAACTTCCAGGGTGGGGTTGAGTTGTCAGAGTGGAGAGCCAAGTTTATCTAATATTAGCAACACATTGCTAGCTGCTTCACTGCATAGTGACATTAAAGCCTGTAGTTGTTTTTGTGCACGCATTTCAGTTCAATTCAGGTCTATTTATACAGCGCCAAATCACAACCTTAAGGCGCTTTCCATTTGAGCAGTGTGGAAGGCTTTTTTCTGCTGAACTCACTTTTTAATCAAATGGGTCTTTGTGCATTTGTGTGCACGTTTATGGGTCTTTGTGCATTTAGTAGCCGAGGGGACCCCTCGGCTACTAAATCATTTGTTTGAGATGTTAGCTTTGTTTAGGTGCGACAGCGAACATGCTACAGTCACACTGGGGAAAACAACTGAAATAGATCTTGTTGCCTTTGAAGCTGCTTCCAGGTCGGGAGAGTTGCCGACTTGGGAACACCTAAACAGTAATAAAACAGCAATAAGACAAGGCAGTCTATCACTTTGGGATTGAATGGGGTGAAGTTGACCATTTGCTTGCAGTCTGTTTGTGATAATACAGCCATTAGCAGTGACAAATTATCAGTAATCTAAAGTGTTTTGCCACATGCAGGCACTGAAATTCACATTTGACAGAAAGTAAAACACATTAAACAGCCTGTGAAGCATGAAGTGGTGGGCACAGAATTTACACAGATACCCCATTCAGCTATTTAAGTCTTCAATAGCTGCTATGGAAAATGCAGTGGGTTGATATTTGATATGTTGATATTTGAATGTAAGATCTGATTCTCTTATCTGCCTGATTACATGTCGGTCAAGCTGTTAGCCTCAGTTATGACGGCTTTGAAAAGAAATTTGCTGTATGCAAGCCAGAGGACAAAGACCTGTGAAGACTTCCAACGTCACAGTGTCACCTTTCATTCGGTATAGTCTAACCAAAATAGAGTGATGCACACACAACCACAAAGATACACACAGCAACAAACAAACACGTACTACAGTACCATGCAGCCCTTGCAGACCAGAGAAATTAGATGAGCAAGCTAATCTTGTTTGATTCTTTACACTGCCCCGCGTATGTTAATGCAAATTGACCTCATTTGTATTGACCTTGTAACTGTACAGCTGCGGGCTTGCCAACATTAATATTACACAGAGTTTTAGCAACAACAGCAATATGTGAAAGATCCCTCCTAATCTGGAGATTTTGTCTCAAGGCCGCGATCAAGCCTGGCTGCTTGTTCCTCTACATTCAGTTTCTTTTTTAATAGTACGTGTGACTTTGCAGACATCAAAACCTTCATGCCTGTGTGCGCGTAAAGATTTACATACGCAAAAGGCTCGTCAGAAGTGTCTCTGCTCTGCCAGGAATGCGGTGGCATTCCCAGGTCAGGAGATCTTTCCGGATAGACTGCACCATGTGTAACTAGACACAGAGACTTGGCTCAATAAAAAGGAATCCTTCTTTCACGCTTCCTCATTTCTTTATACCAGGCTCACTCTACTCCTTCTCTTCTGTGTAGTTCCCCTATCATTTCACAAAGTCCAAACAAATCTAAGAACTAAATGGAAACTATGAGAAACACTGGTATTTAAAGCTGTGAGTCAATAACACACCTTCACACAGAGAGAATGACAGATTTGCTCTCACTCGTGTCATATTCTGTTTATTTAAACCTCAGCGGTATTGCAAGAAGCGCATAAAGTTGCATAAAGTCACATAAAGGTTTAAGGCTGCATTGTTTCTTACACTGGTTAAAGCTGATGTATTGTGAATGCTGCTGAGAGAATAACGTTGCACATTTATTCCAAAATCTACAAATGTGTTTGGAAATTCAAAGGCAGCCGGTTTAGAGGATTTTACAGCTTTGTGTAACATGCATGTATTTTGCCACCTGCCAGATCTCAAAAAAGTATTGCATATGTTTTAGAAACTCAACATCCATCTCGTGATTCATCCCCCTGCAGATACGGAAACAGCACGAAGCAGTATAAAGTTAGAGTGGGAGATTACCACTCCCTGGTCCCTGAGGAGTATGAAGAGGAGTACGGTGTTGATCAAATTGTCCTCCATCCAAGCTACCACTCCCACAGCAATGATTATGACCTGGCCTTGGTTCGTCTGTCGCCGGGGGCAGTGGGCCAGATGCCGGGAGAGTGTGTGTCATTCAGCCGTCATGTCCTTCCTGCCTGTCTGCCTATGAGGAAAGAGAGAGTGCTCAAACAAGCTAGCAACTGTCACATAACCGGCTGGGGTGACACAGGTGAGGGTGTGTATGTGTATTGGTGTGTTGAGTGGATAGCCTGGGGTGCATAACGTGATTTCAGAAAGCAAGCCTTGCAAATGTGAAATGCATATTCTTTTTCATTCATAAATATTTATCACCGCAGGGTCACAAAATATTGAAATAAGAGCAAAAATAAAATAAAAACGAGGAACTTTAAAGGTGGTTTCACAGGTGTCTGACATTTGCACATTTTCAGTTTCATGTTAAATGTAAGTTGAAGATATTTTGACATAATGGCATGTGACGGCTTAAAAATATTTCTTTAAAAGCTCGCGGGGACCTCGAAATGCCTTTGAGTGTTAAAAACAATGCCCAACATGCAAAGTGGTGCAGTGAAACAATAAGGCCGTAAAGGGGAACAAGTGCAGTTAAGTTTTATGCTGCAAAGAGCAGAAAAATTATGTTTTGTATCCTAAAGAAAAATACCATTTGAATTTGCTTTTAAAGGTCACCTGCAAAAGCCAGATGAGGTAAAGGCGAGTCCCTCACCAGTAAATTGCACTTGTTTGACTTCATCTTCTGTCCCTGTCCCTACACTTGACCATGTGCACACATGCACATCTGTTAGTCATCTTTGAATTACACGCTGATGTCATTAATCACGGTGACTCACAAGAACACGGTACACGCTCATGCAAGAACACACACTCCCCACTAAGAAAGGACTGTGTGTCACACATGGATCCTTAGTTGTAGAATCCACGTGATAAAGCCTTCGTGTTTGTCTTGGTGGGTGTGAAAGAGTGTTTTTAGTTGAGTTTATTTGAGAGGCAACGCGGGCTATTCAGAGGGCGTGAAGACGTGTGCGCTCTGTACAGCTGTCGGTGCCCCTCTGATATCACACACACAAGCAGATTTTACACATACGTGCCACCCTAAGCTGCCTTGGATAGTTAGGAACACTGCGTGGCATTGGAGAGGGTCCAGAGACAGAAACCACCCACAACTCCAGAGCTGTGGGCTCACTTTTTAGTTGGTTGCGTGTTCCAGCGACATAATTGTGGAAACCCACAACGGATATTATCCGTGTCCCTGCTTGTTGTTTGACCTTTAGGAGGCTCTGTATGTTGTAGTAGATGTAAAAAAATAAATAAAAGTGTTAGAGTGGGAGCCATGTGGAGTGAAAAAAAGGAGGGATTAGCTAGAAAGCTTGAAACGGATTTCAAGCCCTCTAATCGCCTTCATAGGAATGTGATTAATGAGAGTCGAGTTTACCACAAATATTAGAAGCACTCTGGCATTGTGAACTACATGATAAAATCAGCGCCTTGCCATGTTAGGCTTAAGAAACAGAATAGTTAACAGCTCTGAACAATGCAAACACTTTCTGTTTTGCACAAAGAGTGTAATTAAGGTTGTAGTTATGCAGGTATCTCCAGACATCTGCTCCTCACAGTATCCAGTAGAAATCCATGTATTTTCATACAGTATGTCATTAGAAAACAATGTCTGGGATCCATGCCGAAGATGCAGATATTGTTACAGAGAAGTTTTTCTCCTGCTGACAGTTGAGCCACTGCTCTCGTCCTTTGGCACATAAACTCATGAATGCCTTGAAACTTCACATTCTGTGCTCTCTCTCCTTTTCCAGGCCATTCGTACTCCAAAACCCTGCAGCAGGCTCCTCTGTCGCTATTTCCGCGCCGCCACTGCGAGCAGCATTTTCACGGGGCCTTCACAAGCCGCATGCTCTGTGCCGGCAGCATCCAGTCCGAGAGGCGCGTGGACAGTTGCCGTGGAGACAGCGGGGGTCCATTGGTGTGTGAGCGTCCAGGAGGGGGTTGGGTGGTTTACGGGGTCACATCCTGGGGTCACGCTTGCAGGACACAACAGTCACCTGGTGTCTACACCAAAGTCTCTGCTTTTATTTCCTGGATACGCAAAGTAATTGGACACGATGACAGAAAGAAGTAATAAACTGAGCAATTGACATCTCAGTCAGAAGGATTGACTTTCAGGATGCAACTTAGGCAACAGGATATTTCACTGATGAACGCTTGATCCCAGTCCAGTGAAGTTGGTTACAACCTGACTAAATTGATGGGACAAAAAGACAATGTTGGACTTCCTTCTCCTTGAAAACTTTGTATTTTGTTTTTGACAGAGGAAAGCATTTTTTTAGCACTTATTTTAATAATTTAATATTTTTAGGAGCTTTTCATTTCAAATGGTATATTCCATAAGTCAAGCGACTTTTTTTTCATGTAGTTATGTACCGCTCTTTTTTTAAAAACAGTGTTTTCTGTGCTTGTTTTTTTTTTATGAAGTTGCGTTGTAATTTATGACATGAAATATGCTATTAAAATGTTGAAAAGGGACCACATCGTTAGAAGAAGCAGACAGCAAACATGCATGCACTCATGCTGACACAGTACGTAATAGCACAATACTGCATACTTGCACTAAGAACTCTTCTTTCTTTTTTTTTTGGTACTTCATGCATGATATCCAGTGCTTCTGTGTTCATGTTACCAAAGTGAAATATAACTTTTAACCTCATTTTGTGCTTGTTTATGTAAAGTTTCAGTGTGATTTCAGGTCTTTTGATTCTCAGGCTTTTGTAATTTCTATCCAGTCAGTATTTGTCCTTAGCACCTCTTAACATTGCAGAGAAAGGAAGGGGCTCAAGTCCCTCCGAATCAAAGCACAGAGCGTTTTTAAGTGTTGGTGTGTCACAGCGACTGTGTGAAAACAAAGATCTTGGTAGGACAATTGAGTGTTGTCATGCTTCTGACAATACTGAGAGCAGACAATCTATTACACTTGAAAAAACACCCACTGCCTCCTTATTAGGTGTTTACTGACCACGTTTCATGTTTCCGTGTATGTCAGCATTTCTTGGTAAACTAAAAATTTTGTTTAAAAAAAATATCTGACTTTGTGTTTTTAATTGCAACCCCGACATGTGACTCAACATTATTATTAATTAGTTAAACACAAATATACTTTATACTATTACACTTTTTACTACATGTTCTGTATTCCCTATACACCAAATAGGTCACAGCTGCTGGAACAATAGAGCTCAGTTTTTTTTTTTTCTGTTTCATCTGCAAATTGCCAAAGCAAGCACACCCACTGGCACACAGTGACACTGGTATGTCACGTAGTTTATGCAGAATTTATTGCCAGTTTCTGAACATTTCTGATTCACGAGGCAAGATGTTGCAGCAGCTGTTACAGCGAGGAGCTCCATGAAATATTGTCAAAAATATATCTTACCTCATTATACCTTTGCACTTTGTTTCAAAAGCATGTAACTTTGCTTTCCATGAGACAGTATACACCAGAGTACTGCAGTAGTATGGTATGCGTGTCTGTATCTAATGCTGCCTTCTGGTGTATCCAGCAGTATTCGCCTCCCTCTGTGCCCAGAAGGCACATGTTGCAAGAAATGTTCAAATGTACTTGATTCATCCCAAAAGTTGTAATTAAAAATTTGAGTTAATCATATGTTTTCTTGTTTGAGATCTGCTAATAAACTGGGCCCTTTTCCAAGAAGCAAGTTTAGCTAAAAATCCTGAGTTTGTTAAACCCTAAAATTAGGGTTCCAGAAAGAAAGTTAATTTCAACTCTGAGTCAGTTACCGGGGTAACAGACACTGTGAACCTAACTTCTTCACTGGCAGGTCTTTTTTTTTTTCCAACCAGCTGCTGCACCTGAGCCACCTGTTTGATACTCCCATTCATTTCCTCATTCATAAAGTCACAGTCAAAGCGATCAGAGGAGCGCTTTCATTTGCAGACGGTTACATTTCTACGAGCACTGAAATATAAGTTAGTTCATTATTTTTTATAGGTAACATGGGCGCCTTTACAGCGATTATGTCACGCATATATAATCATCTTTCACACCGACACTCAGTTTCTCTGAAATATTTACTGTAGTAACTGTAGCATCACAGTTTAAATCACACCGATCTGTAGCCTATAGCGCCTTAAACACGGAGCACGCTGATGTAAACGGGCACTGGTGGAAAAAAGTCTGGATCTTGCAGATGATGTGAATGTTTGAGTGAAGATGAGGCTGAAATGATTTTAAGACTTGAGAACTGATTTAAAGTGACTTAAATGCTGTCTATATATTGACAGTATGAATCTATGAGTATGAATCTCGACATATTAGGTGAACACTGGCACCGTGACGGCTCAGCAGACCGTGTCCGAGTCCACCTGCACAGCAGGAGGGATCCAAAACAGATCAGGATCACGGAATCGGACTCCAGTCATTCCCCAGCTCATCCCATCCAGATCCATTCTTGGAAAGCTGGATGGGATGAGCTGGGGAATGAC
>VOQJ01021704.1:0-13221 GCA_015052665.1 Apistogramma diplotaenia | reverse complement strand
CTGCATGTTTTCAGTTAAATGTGAAACTATGACTGAACTCTGAGCTAAAACGCCTCTGCTGTGGCTGTCAGAAAGCCATCATCTCTCAGTGAGGCTCACATTTGATCACATTGGAAATGCTGGGAACGTTAAAGCAGTTTTTCTCCCTGCATTTTTATCCAGTAATGGCAGAATTAATGAAATTCTCCATTAGGAAAAATAAGAAAAAAACCGAGCTTGCTATTCCATCAATAGATTACGTTTCTACTGAATGATCATTCAAACAAAGATGGTCATAAACTGCAGCAAAAGCTGTTTTTATTTAATAAACCGCCCCAGGGTCCGCTGCTGTCTCGGTCACTAATAACACAGACTTATCAGTAAACTGTCTTAAGTTTCACTTTTAATTATTATATGGTTTTTACTTCACAATATAAAGCGTTGAGATGACTGTTTGTTGTGCTTTGCCACTACATAAAATAAAATTGAAAATGTTTTTGAGCCGAATAATTAGATAAATTTTTTTAATGTAAAATTATGATTCAGCTTCATCTGATGAGTAAAAGTTGAGTAAATGATGTCAGTTTATCAAGTTTGTTGAACCTGCTTCTTGAAATAGGGCCCTGCCGATTAACTCTGGATTCTGCAGCATGGCAGCACCCTCTTGTGGTCATTATTTCACATTACAAAATAATACTATATAGGAAATCAAACTATTATCTTAATCGATGTATAGAGGAACAGTTTTTTACTCCAAAATCTGACCCTACCATATAAATGTTGCAACAGAAAACTTGGATGTTTTTTCTAATGTTCTATTGTTACAATTTTTGTGAGCCTGTCCAGACTGTAGCCTTAATTTCCTTTAGGTCAGGACTGGCATCCTGCATTGGACTTCTGTTGATGTAGCCCATCAATGACCTCTGACATAAACAAGGCATTTTCACCCAGACAAGTGCCGCTTACTGGATGTTTTCTCTTTTTGGGACCACTCTCCCCAGAGATGTGCCTTGGGGAAAATCCCAGTACATCAGCAGTTTCTGAAATACTCAAAGCAGCCCGTCTGTCACCGAGAACCATGCCACATTCAGAGTCACTTAAATCACCTTTCTTCCCCTTTTTGATGCTTGAGTTGAACTTCAGCAGGTTGCACCGAGTTGCTGCCATGTGATTGACAGATTAAATGTTTGTATTAACAGCTGAACAGCGGTACCACATATAGTGACAGCCGAGTGTAAAATGCACACATGCATTATCTGATCTGAATTATTGTTTTTTGTTTAAACCCTTTTGGTATGTTTGTTTTGGTGAAGTCATCTGTATCTGTAGCATGGACTTAAAAACAAAACAAAACATGCTGTCAAAAAAGAATCAGCTGTGGCTCCTTTAAAGCATGATGCCTAATGTGGGGCAGATCCAGGTGAAGATAATGAAGGAAAGTGGAGCATTAATGTCTTCATTTTCTAGATTTCTGTGCTCAAGGGAAAGTTAACTTAGTTTAGGATGCACCTAAATAAGGTTAGCTTGACTATGGAAGAGCATTTTGTATTCCACAATGTAGATGCTATGTCACAACTAACCACCATGCAGGCACACCTGTGCTATACTGTAGTAAAAGTACATAAAAAGCTAACACATTTCTACCACAAAATTATTATCAGAACATACTTATCAAAATTTATGGCCTGTTTTAATATCATTACTTTATTATAATAGAACACCGATTGTTAGGTATGTGACTTACTACTCATAAAAATGTGACTAATTATAAAAAATACACGCACCCACACACACACACACATGCACGCACGGGATGTATCACTGAATAATAAAGCAGGAAACAAAATAATAAGAAAAAAAGACGATGTAGAATCTTGGAAGGCTTTGGGCCAACAGAACACTTCCTCCTAAGTGGACTAAAGGTTCAGGTCTCTCCTGTTATTTGTTATACATTTTTTCATAATCTATATATGTTGTACTGTATATTAATTGTGTTCAAAGTGCTATCAAGGGGGCAAAGCAGGAAAATCTCACAGAAAATACTGCAGTACTGATTAAAAGTACTCTGATTTATCTGATGAAAACAAGAAGACTGAAATAACCTTCACTCTTTAACTGAACACTGGTGCCAGATGCACTTTCATTTTTTTTTTTTTGCCATTTCCCCCCTTACCTTAGAGGAATAGCAACAGTTTAATGCAAGTTCACAAATGTGCGTCCAGGCACGATCCTGCACGATGTCATTCAGGTAATGCATGCTCATTAAAAAGCCATCAGCTGTCAGTCATTTTTATTTCTTTAATTTTGGCTTTTGTGTTTGACATTTAGGGTTTTTGCATTCAAACTGAAGCTAAAGAGCAGAGGCCACTGGTTTTAAAAGGGGAAAATAAATGGAGTTGAGACTTAACTAGGACACTGACAAAACAAAAACTACCTGCAGTTAGCACAGCTACTTTAACCGTCCACTGGGGATGGTTTTGGCCAGTCGTCCACCCACAAACTCATTTCTCCTCAGTCCTCAGAGCTGAAATCATCAGCATTCTTTGCTTAATGGACACAGTGTTCCCCTGCATGTCTTGTCACAGGAAAAATAATGAGCAGGCAATTCTCTTTGCTTCAGTGACTCATGTACAATCCAAAGTTTCCAGTGAAAAGCACAAGTGATATTTCTAAGGGTGAACAAAGCTACCAGATCTACCAGAAACTAGCTTTACTTTAAAAAAAAAGTAACAGCTGTTCACTCACCCTGAGTCTATGTATGTGTCCTCCTTGTTTATTCCCTTTCATTACAACAGAAAAAGAAAAAAATGAGGTAAAAGCAAACCTCATAGCATGTGTTTGTATTGGAGATACATAGAACAGAACATAGTGCAAAGTCATGTCTATGAGAACCACGCACAGCTGACCAGCGCTGTTCTGGCAACATAATTTAAAGGTGATAATAAAATAAAGAGGATTAATCATCAAATTCACTGCAGGTGTGCACGAGAATTCACTAGAACGGGTTTTGGGCATCAAATATTTTCCAAATTCTCATTGTCCCCCGCAGATCGCCTCATTGTTGTCATATGGTTTTCCTTTAAGTCCCATTTTCTTCAGAGCTGTCTGTCCACCTGAAACATCCATCCATCCATCCATCCATCCATCCATCCATCCATCCATCCATCCATCCATCCATCCATCCATCCATCCATCCATCCCAGAGTTCTGTTTCAGCTCACAAAGTTTCTTTGTGCTTTCATGACTTCTGCTCCCTTCAGCAGCGTCACAGCTCTTCGGTAAAACAAGGCGACCCCGTCCTTGCTTTCACCTCAGGGTGCACTAAAAGGCCACAGACAGTGCATCTGAAGGTCAGGCGCTCCCAGTCGCTTCCTGGTCTGTGACCCCCTGACTTTAACCACGGCTCATGGATGCAAAGGTTATCTAACCTTCAGAAAGTAGTAAACAGAGGGAGGGGATTAGGGGGAAATACAGAGAAGATGGAAAGAAACGGGATAAAGTAATTTAATTGCACTTTGTTTACTTATTGATCTAAATGCTAACCACGTTAATAGAAAGCGAGCATGATGTGAATGCTGTCAGCAGACTGGAAAACCTATAATGGCATATCATGCAGCTGCGCTTGACTCATAAGGAGTGACAAAATACAGCACATTCAAGTCTGCAAACAAAACAAACCAGCGCTGCAAAAGAAAAGGTGAGGCTGCCATTTAGAGCATGACATTTTGTGTTTTTAGTTTGCTTTGAATATCTATTTTATTTATTTATTTGAATTCAACTCTGTGCTGTCACAATATTTAACACGTTCTAAACTCTTTATTGCACTGCACTCTTCGCTGCACTACTTTGCCCAAGTTTTGGCTCTATCGTAAAGTTGTACAAAATTGTGTGTGATTGCATGTTATAACCGTGTTATAACAAATCAATTTTGTTTGTATAAATAACATTAATAAAAATATCCGTGGGCATTTAAATTCTGCATTTTTCCCACTGCAAAAATTAAAATCAAATTGCTGCTCATTTTAGAAATGAAAACAAATGTTACACAATAAAAGCTGAGATTAGAAACTACAGTATATGACACTATTCAGTCTAATAAGCTGTTAATTCATTCTGACATTTCAGCAGGCATATACTGTATTTCCTGGTGAGATGAGCAATCTGCTGACCTTCTGCAACTCCTCTCTCAGCCAAGAGGGAAGGGGCTGCCCGAGTCGATGCAGCAGCTTTGACAGCTCCACATTGTGTTCTCTGTAGTACCTGGAGAGATATGCACGTGCCTGGAGAGTGTAGCCGAGGAGAGAAAATGAAAGAATGGAAACAGATAAGAGCAAGAGATAGGGAGTAAGAGAGACAGAGAGGCAGCAAAACAGTTGGCGAATCAGGATTTGATAAGTCGTGAATGGGAGAGACGTTGAAATGAAAAGGAAAGTAGAAAAGGCATGGAGTGAAAAGGAATGGATGGGAAGAAGGAGGTGCAGGAGGTGCAAAAGGGGTTGAAAAGGAGGGATAAGCATGTTGGGAGTATAAAGAGAAAGAGAGATTAACGATGAGCCACAAACTGAGATTAGTTTATTTCTCCTCTGTAGGACTTTGGGGCCACTAAGTGCCAAGTGGTATGAACAGAGCAAAAAAAAAAAAAAGAAGTTATAACGGGAAGAAAATTACATGAAGGATGCACGAGATCCATTATATCTCTCCTCCCCTGTGTGAATCCCTCATCTCTCTACTTCTCTTGTCTCTCCTCCCTGTCGTTACCCTCCCCCTCCCTACTTTGTCCTCTACTTCCTGTACCCCTGGTGGAAACTCAAAAACTGTTTAATTATAGGTGACAGTGAGACACAGCCATTAGCCATGTGTGAGTACATGTGGGAAGACAAATTGTATCTATCTGTTTGTCTTCATGTGAGAGCGAACGTGTGATTCATTGTGTGCAGCTTCGGTCTCCTCTGTGGAATCAGCGGCCAGGACAAAGATTTATGGATTGGATTTTCTCCTTCTACCTTACTCCCTCCATCCCATTCTCTCTCACAGGGGTTGTGTCACTATCGAGTCCTCATGATTAGGTTGTAAGTTTCTGGCTCGGTCTGATTGGGTGACAGTTTCCAGCCTATTGCTGTCCTGTGGGAAATTTTGCCACAATGATAGAGGGGGATTGTGGGCTGTCACTGTCAATCAGTCAGGCTAGTCTTTCTTTTTTTTTTTTACCTCTCTTTTATTCAGTGAGTATTTAAGTTTTTCCATGAGCATAAATCTGTTCTAATGAAACTAAAATAAACTTACCTCTGGCTCCATAGGAGGGTACTTCCTCCCTTTGCTTTTCCCCAAACATTTTGTCTTTCCTCCCTCAAGGAGCTGGCACCAAAAGCCCTTTTGAGGGTCAAAGCTGTGACAAGAGGTAAAAAAAATTTTTTTTTAAAAAAATCCCCTCAATGTTGCTATCAAGACCATAATATCTGAAAGTGGACCATTTTTTAGCAGCTATACCTGAAAAAGAACATCTTACTTGCACAAGCTAAACAGAAATGTAGCATTCAGCTCACATTCTTTCTCAGTCGCCATCATCTCTGTTATGCACGCTCTCTCTTCACCTCGCTTGCTCTCTGCCTCGCTTAATGTACTCACAGAGTGGGAAGAAGTGCAGTTTATTGATTGGTTAATACAGTAATCCTCTTCTGTGGTGAAAAAAAGAATCAGAAATATGCACCGGCTATAGCTTGCTTTTGTTTATTCAGTGAAAAAAATACCCCAGAGAAGGAAATATGAAATGGTATGTTTGCATGTTTGTACTTTAACCACTACATTTTTGTATTTGTATTCAGGTACAGAGTGACTAATTGCAATCTTGCACTTGGAAAGAGCAGGCATCAGGAAACAGGGCTTCTAATATGAGACACGATGCCACTGGGAAATGATGAATGAATGTGCTGCTCTTGGTCACTTTGAGACCTCAAATGTGATGCAGAAATGTGTTAATGAACTTAATACCGCAATATCGTTTCCCCACGAGGTGTTATGTTTTGCTTGTGTTGTTGAAATCAGAACATGCGCTCGCTCGCACACGCACGCACACACCCCCCCTCCCTCGGATGTTATGAGATGAGGCAAACTCTCACAGACAAGAAGCTAGTGGGTGACCTTCACAGCAAAGTGCCTTTGTAAATTACTGTACTCTGCTGGAGGGATTGGACAGTATTCTTGCAAAAGACATCCCCCCCATAGATTTTGATGATGGTGGTGGAGAGTGCTCTCTGACATGTCCGGCCAAAATCTCCAGCTGGATTGACATCTGTAACAGTGAGGCCCTTGGCATGTGATCCATCAGATTTTTTATACTCATCAAACCATTAGTGACCCCTCATGTCCTGAATGGGGGTATAATCATCCTGGAAGCAACCATTTCCATCAGGATAGGAATTATTTAATTGAAGAACAAATGCAATTATTGCGGAACAATGTGAATACTGGTGTGCAGAAACTCTTTTCTCTAAAGGCACATGTGGATAGTACAACAGAGCCACCAGAACCCTTGACTGCGTGGGTCTGCGTGCATGTATACCACTGAAGGAAATCCCATCTGACTGACCTCTCCCTTAGACAGAAACTGAACCCACCCTGCAATGCACAGGACCCACAGGATCAGCTGCCAATGTACCAGTGCCAGAGAATTCCTGTGTCCATAACCCTGACTGGTCAGATCTGGGGGGGGGGGTTCCCAGTGAGGGACAAAATGATTTATTTTCACACATTACAGTAGCAGAAATAAAAGAGAGGTGAAAAAGACATAAAAAAGATGCATATTGTTGTTGACTGCTTTTGACAGATGGAGGATAAGGGCTAATGTGGATATGATTGAAAGATGCAAATATGTTTTTTTATTTGCATGCATCAGTGGGTATAGAAGTATAAAAAGAGTTAAGTGGTTCTTCTTCAATTTTTCCTTTGACAGGACAGGAGGAAGAAATGAAAGGGGGATTAAATAAATAGGCTCCAGTGTTGAGGATCTGTCAGACTGCTGCCATGTCAAAAGAATGAGAAGGAGAAAAGAAAGATTAGGCTTTTGTGTAACTCGGTCTTCAGCCAAAACACAACCTTGCAAGCACACACACAGCTTCCTTATTATTCTGTCAAAATGCATCTCTTTACAAATTATTTGTATGCATGTGGGTTTGTGATCCAAGACAGAGGCACTCTGTCCCAATCTGAGCTACAAATTCTAGATGTCCCTGTCTGTAGACTCGAGGGCTTGCAGGAAGATTGCATTCTGATGAGTGGTGCTTGAGAAATAAACAGTTTAGCACTCCTCCAAAACGTAAAGGTCAAATGCAACATCTCTAATGGAGAATGAGTTGAAACAGAGCATCCGCAGGCGAAAGCTAATTCTCTTGAGTTACGTATATTAAAACTCTGTCAAACGCATTTTAGTTCATGCGTCACATGTAGCTAAATTTGATCGCCAGTGGGCCACACCAGTTATACCACTGTGTAATAATTAAGTATAAATAAACTATTTAATCAATTTGCCAAATTGCAAAACAGGTAAAATGTGTTAGACCGGTGACCTGCCCAGGGTGTGCCCCGCCAGATGGATGGATGACAATGGACAGTGATTTCAACAATATGTCGTCCTTTTTTCCCCCACATTCAGTCGTCTTTCATTACAAAGGAAGATAACAACGAGGATCCTCCTTGGCTTAAAACCATCTTGCTTTAGTAAAATCCGGCAAACCGTCGGTGATGTCTTTGTCAGTAGGAAGTTGGCTCTCACATCCACTGTCTGAATCAATTCTTAATTCTTTGATGCACAATGCTTCCCGGTGCAAACTGCAGTAGTACAAAAATTAAGCTATTCTTCTTGGTAATTTTCACACTTTGAAAACTGGATCCTGGATCCACATTTTGGCCGTATATTTGTTACCCCAGCTCAGTCTGGCTGACATGCACATTGTAGGCAGCTCTTCCAACACATTAGATGTTCCAGTATTGCAGTATATTACATATATAGCAATTTAAACTGTTTTTAAAGTATATTAATCGTTTAAAATGAAATCATGACTAAATCTATGAAGAAATGTTAGCATATCAGTACAATGTGCTGTCTTTGAGATTGCAAACATCATGTATTGGCTACACAACCGAAGTAATCTTTCTGACTCGCTGAGTGCACATGCCTTTTTTATCCACTGTGAAAGACTGCAATGGATGTGTTCATTATTTATCTTGGTAACTGGCACTGGCATCGTTCCTATTTCAGTTCTTCTGGATTGACACTGTGCAGCAGACTTACTGTACTTTTTAAAAAAATTTCTTTTTCAGGAAGCTTCCCTCTGTCTTTTCCTCCGAAACAACTTCTACTCATCACTGCCACTTTCTTCGTTTAGGCTTAGATTCTCTATCTATTTCCTCTATACCATCTCTATACTGTTGTGAACACACAGCTTTTCTTTCCTTTAAATGTGGCATTTAGTAACTCTTAAGAAACAGGCATGTCATCTTACTGTTGTGTTTTTCAGAGAATGACATCACCTGACAGCAAAGATTGCCAGGGGAGGGCCAGCGCAGAACATACCCAGTCTTCACCAGTAGATGTCAGGCTTTGCACAAATTTCGGGTGCGCGGGGGCAGGGGCTTGTTATGGATTTAATTTGTTTAATTATTTCTACCACAGCGCACACTCGGTCACTCCAGCACGCCAGAGATGGAAGGCAGTGAGGACTGAAACTAAGAAATAGAAAGAAGTTGACACAGTGTGGGAGAGACTTACGTAAGGGCCTGGGAGTAGTTGAACTGAGGAGTGACTCCAAGAAACTTCTGAACTTCATCCATCACTGCTGCAGGGTCAGTTCTCAGCTGATGGCCATCTATGATCATCAGCTACACAGACACAATCATGCTCAATTGTGTATATACTATTATATTATTATTAGTATATCTTTATTTTAGAGATTCTATTTGTATATCACTGAACAGGAGTGGCCCTCCAATCTCAGCTGTATATAATGACAATTAAAGGACTCTATTCAGTCTAATTCAACACAATCCACGTTAGAGACTGTCAAAAAATTGCAATCTGAACTCAGACTTTTAAGCCAGATTCACAATTTTTTTTTTTACTGGTTCCTCAAAGAATAAATACTAGATGCTAAAGTAAGGAAATAATTGCCATTGTTTCAGCCACGCCCTTTTAGCACAAGTACAAATTAGAAATGTCGATCTAAAGAAGAAAACCTCTATAAATTGCACATGTGCATATGCATAACCCTGTGTCTGTGACTATGCATACCTGGTTAGCAGGGTAGTATGTGAGCCACCTCTCTAGGTGCGTAGCGTACAGACCAGGGATGAGACAGCGGCTCTGCAGAGAGCGCAGCTCAGCTGGTGCACCCTTTTTTGCGCTGATGACATCATAGAAGGTGAAGCGTAGGGCCGCATGGTCCTCGTGAGCTCTCTGATGCTGGAGAGGGGAGTCACAATGACTAAATAAGCTCCATAGAAAACTTGGATGAGTAATACATTCCCATCTTTCCATGAGAGAGCGTTTTCATTGTGGTCAGTGACATAACATTTAAGCTGGCACACAGTTGACATTCATATCTCATTAATTAAACAGGCTTATGGAGACGATATCAGGATCTTGTGACATTTCCATAATGATATTCATAGATAAATATATAGATAATTAGGCTCATTAACTCAGCACTGTGTTGGATAAAGAATTCAATTTTAAATCAGTGCAGAGACGCAGCAGATGAAGTAGGCAACTGTAGAAAGTTGAAAACACTATGTGAGGCGTCGAAGGCATCTGATATTTTCTGTGTGTGTTTGTGCACAGTGCTTACCTGATACCAGCTGTAGGCCCTGTCAGAAGGGTTGATGAGCAGGGTGATGATCTTGGCCTTGGGCAGCAGGGCAGCCGCGCGCCGTGGGGTCTCCTCTGAAGGGAAATAGTTGGCGCTCTTCTCAAACAGGAAATCTGTGCTAACATTGGAGGGCACAGGGAAAAACTCCATGTACCTGAGGCAACAGACATGGGGAAAATTAAGAAGTCATATAAACATATGCACACACTCAAGGCGTACCCCTGATGCACAAGCATTAATCATCACTGCAAACTCACCCAGCTGCGTTTAAGCTTTTTTTTTTTTTTCAAAGTCACTTTTAAAGTCACAAAGTTATAGCCTTTATCTCTGCTCAGACAATGATCCTGAAATAAACTTGATATATTTTAAACAGTGTTTAATGAAGAATTTCCAGAGTCTGGTTTTTATGGATTACTTTGCTGAATGCACCAGCTGTGTCTCTGTCAGCTAAGTAACCCATTTATGGGTCAATTTAGGCAGCCATATGTCTGTTGGCTTATGTTTGCAGGCTTAAAAGATCATTTGGAAGACATTGTTGAACTGCTCTGAACTGCTTAATGGATCAATCAAGTCTGTAAGACATAGGAAAATCCATAACAACTTCACAAAGTAATCTTTCATTTCACCTTAAGCGCTGGCTAATAAAAGGCAAAGACAAAGAACAGTTGTCGTGGTTAGGATGTGCGTGTTTGTGTCTGTTCTCACCAGTCAATCCCTTTGTGGTAATTGTTAGTGTTGAAGAACTGGACCTCCTCATAAGTCTTTGGACTTGGGAAATTGCTGGAGATGGAGGGATGCATGAGTAGGAAGAGATAAAGTGCTGTCGTTCCTGGAAGAAAGGGCATAATTCATAACTGGCTTGTTAATTCAGCTCAGGAGAGAGTAGTGTGTGTGTGTGTGTGTGTGTGTGTGTGTGTGTGTGTGAGCTGTCATCCACTGATCCATACTGGATGAGTTTTCCCTCCGCAAGATTTATATCTTGCTGAGAACTGATTAGGTGAATGTGTGTGTGTGTGTGTGTATGTTTGTGTGTGTGTGTGTTTGTGTGTGCAGTGATCATAGGCCTTCCCATCAAATGATTTAAAACCATTTGACACCAATCAGCACTGGGGCGCTGGTCATGCCCTCTGTCTTGCCCTGAGCAGCTCACTTTACCCCCCCCAGTCCCCTTCACACCATCTCTTGCACACAACCTGCTACTTTTCCCTCTCATCTTCTTTCCCATTTGTGCCAACATCTCTGACATAGCCTCTAACACAATGAGTATATGCAGAGGTGTAATTGTTGTTGTTGGGTTGCTAATGCTGCTATAATGACCCCCTCCCTCCCATTTGGGAGATTATCACCTGGTTAATTAGCAGCTAGAACCTCCTAACCTTTCACACCAAACATTAGCAATTAGATTTATAAATTCACACAGAGGCGGTAGCCAGGATTTGTTTAACGTAGACACGCTCCCTTGTTTTTAATTCTTTGCTGGAGACACAGTGAAGGAAGAAGGGAAAAAGGGAGAGGTGCTGTATCTGTGCATCTAAAGTAGATCACATGTGGGTGGAACAAAGGTGGTAAGAGCCTCCTCCTTTGTCTGCCTCTGACAGGACCGCAGGAGTGAGGGGATTAAATGAATAGACTCTGATGTGGTAGTTCCAGACACCTGGGCACACAGAAGCAGCCTCTTTGTTGCATGTGCATGTCTGATTGTGTGCTTTTTTCCCTGTATCTTTACCTGTTTTCTGTGGCCCTATTACCATGAACTTGGGTAATCTGTCACAGGTTTTTTCTTTAGACCAGATGTCTTTATGTCGCTTGTCATCACATGGGTTCTACAGCACAGAAAAAAAGGATTAGAGGTGAAAGCAGTCATGTACATATTATACACAGAAACACAAACACACCCCTAAAAATCCATATCATGGAGGATTTGCAACATAATAAGAATAAGCATAATAAGTGAAGCTTTTCATTTTAGGCGTGCTGTTCACAGCCTGCTTAGGAAAATATACTGTACCTTCTCCAGCAATACTATTAAAAGTATCATATTTAAATTAAAACATTTAAAATTAAAGCTTCAGATTTTTATTGTTAATAAAATCTTAATCATACACAAGCAAAAATAATTCCAATCTGCTAAAGTAAGCACTACCTAAATAACATTTTCTGAAAAAATAATCTATTAATCTAATATTAGATTTGTACACCAGAATATTTCCAGATTTATTTTTCTGCTTTCCCTGGAATACACTTTAATCTTAGTTATAAGACCATGTTATTACTCCCAACAGCACTGATAAAACTGTACAAATGTGAGCAGCGATACAAGCCCATACCTGTGGGAAAATACCACAGTAAACACACCTGCCAGAGTGGGTTTCTTTGTTCCGGAAAGAGCTGGAAGTACTTGTGTGCAAGCTGGAGCGGCGGGAGGGTGTGAAGCTTCAGGTTTGTCCACGAGCGAAGGAAGGAGGCCAGGTGGACGAATGTGTACAGACCCAGTCGATCATTGCCATAGTTAGATAGGTGGGTCATGAATATACTTATCTGGAAAGGACAGAGGCAGAGATGGAGGTGGAGAGGGAAAGGGATGTAAATAGGGGAGTAGGAAATATGTACATATTATATTTTGTAAAATTGAGATAAAGTCAAAAACCCATTTCCCAAGTTCCCATGTTTGTTGATGTGGCCACGGCGCAAAAGCAAACAGATTATTTCTCAGAGTGCAATCGCTTTAAATTCCCTAACAGAGCAGCTGTCCAGTGAGTATAAATATTTGCTATCACTTTGCAAAGTGACACAGTCACTTTTGTTATGTAAGATTGTACATTAACTTTCAGCACAACACAGGTTTCAAGTACAAAGAGGCAAACAGATAAACTGAAACTGATGTATTCACCACTCCTGATAGATAAAGCTGAGGAGACAGCACAATGCTCCTCATAGCCACCGGGTGATCCGAAAGATGCAACTACGCATGGGAGAGTGTTTCAGATGGTGTTCACGGCAGTGAATGTCTGCGAGGAACGAGGTAAGGCTCAGGGGGAGCAAAAGAGCGATAGTGTGCTGGTCCGGGCTATCTGTCCACAGCTCAGTGCTTTTATAGGCTGATCAAAGAGACAAGCTAAGATAGCTGCTACAGACAAATGCACGCAAGTCAATGTGCACACACAAGCTCTCTCTCACACACACACACACACACGCTTCTTTTGTGATTGCAGCGTGCTCGAGAATGTGTCGGGATGAAACAGTAACATCAGCCATTAAGGTATGAATTATTTGTTGAACCTGAGCTTGTGTGTCAGCGTATGCATGAATAAATGTGTCAGTGCGTAAAAGAACGTCTGCGAATGTGCACACACACACACACACACACACACACACACACACA